>JAKCPI010012263.1:0-28127 GCA_023213315.1 Euborellia annulipes | reverse complement strand
AATAAAGATAGGAGAAATGGTTGCCATGGTAACAAAATATAAATATTTCCCCCTACTTATAAATTTTACATCTTGAATTCAATTGTACCCTACTGTCGGAAACTAAATACATGTCGACACAAAAAATCTGGTGTGACTGGCGCCTTCGGTAATCGAAAGTTGTGTGCTGTGCGCCAGTCACACCAGATTTTTTTTAATGCAAATGTCATGCGTGGTTGTCTTAGTCGTCGTCGGAGCGGTGGCCGTGAGGGGTCTAATGAATTGGGGAGTCTCTCAGGTAGTTAGCGGATTCAGGTAGTTGTAGTAGTAATAGTCGAGGGGCGGCGGCAAACGCAGGTGGAGGGAGAAGAGGGGGAGGGAGAGAGGAAGAGATGAGCAGAAAGGCAGGCGAGACAAGTGTCAGTTGTTCGCTCTGGTCCATCCGAGGCAGTCAGCGCAGCGCAGCGATGTCTCTCTCATCCACTGATTACGCCTTCACCGGCGAAGAGTTCATCCATCATCATCATCATCATCATAGTCCGGTATCCTCGCCGGATAGCCTCTATTCGGGACACCATCATCACCTACATCATCCGTATTACGAGGACGTGTATTATCACCATCAGAAGGCAGAGGACAATCAGCAAACGACAGCAAAATCAGCCGGCAAATGTCCCTCGGCGTTAGCGACAATCGAAGTGATGCGTCGTCGCCGTTTAGCGGCAAATGCCCGCGAACGGCGTCGTATGAATTCGTTAAACGACGCCTTTGATCGCCTCCGGGAGGTTGTCCCGTCGCTCGGCAACGATCGCAAGCTGAGCAAATTCGAGACATTGCAAATGGCACAGACGTATATCTCCGCACTTTGCGATCTCCTCCAAAGAGAATAGAAAACATTTCGCTGCTCAAATCTGCGCGTGTGCAATATCCCCCCCTGTCCGTGTGCTGTGATTTTATCCGCTTTGTGCCCTTAAGAGATTAAAGACTCTAAAAAAGTTCCTTTTTTGTTTGTAATTATGTAAGTATTTTTGTAATAATAATTCTACTTTGTATATACACATAACATTTGCTCAATATTTATAACAATGTACCTTTTATACATATACATATTTATATATATATACAAATACAATGCGATACAAAAGGTTGTTAACTATTAAATAAAATATTTAAAAAAAAAATATTTGTTCGATTTTTTCTCCCATTTTCCTTTCAATTAAATTTATTAACGTTTCGGGTTTGACCATCATCAGGTTGTCAACTTGAAGACTTGTTTAAAAAAATTGACCTTGAAGTCAAATAAATTTGAACCGAAACGTTGTTTCATTGATGTGAACAGCCTGCGACTTCCTTGTCATTAATCACATCGTCAATTACAACCTCTTACCTCAGATCGGAGAAATATAATTTTTTTTTTTTTTTATTTGCGGCTCTCCCGAATAAATAATTTGAATTTGTTATACGTAAGTTTAAAAAAAAAAAACGATTTTTTTAATTAATAAAATATTTCTTAGATGGGTTGTTCACTCGGCGTTTAGTTCCCTCGGATTCTAATACTGTTCTTACAAAAACAATTAGGGGATGGAGGAATAGCTGTACAAGTAGAGTGTTTACTCAAGGGGTGCAGGAGCGGCGTCTAAACTGCGGGGAAGATGGTTTTTCGCAAATATCTCGAAAACAATGCGGTTTTTCGCAAAAAATCACCTATACAAAAATAATAGAAATTAAATTAAACAAACAAAAATTGTCTAGTACATAATCACGCTAAAGTGAACGGTTCGGGAGATATAGAGCGGAAAATTTTTTTTTTTTTTTTAAACATTCACACTTTTTTCTCATTCACACTCACACTCACACACACATTCACACAGTCTTTTCGGCAACTCAGGCCATTTAAGACTTTAGACGATAACCGTTGTAGAGAATATATATATAGGGGTTCAGGCATTTCTTTAAGCCATCTGGTATCCAAATGGCTTAAATAAAATCATCGGATTTGCCTGGGTCCGAACCCGCGGCGTTTGGTATAGGAGGTAGGCATTCACCTACTACGCCACATCCGGGGGCACCGGAAAATTTATAATTCATATGAAAGGAGACACTGACAAGGAGTCCCACGGGTTGTAGGTCACCGATTTTTTCAAACTCATAGGATTTGAAGATTAGTCAATTTCCTAAAGCAGTACGATGCACTACTCAAGAACACTCAAGAAAATCGACTTTGAAGACTATCAAGATTTCCGAGTTCTATAAGTTTGAATAATTTTGTTTATATGTAAACAGTGACTGGTAGCCGAGAGAGTAAGCGCAACAGTCTTGTAAACAAGGAGTCCCTAGTTCGATGCTTGTTGGGAACATTTTTTTTTTTTTTTAATTTCAATTCTCTATCTGTATATACAGTATCTCTCATATTAACATTTATAAAATTGAAATTAAATTAACAAATTTTTTTTTTTTCAATATAAATTAACATCTTTTATTTTTAATTAACACTCGCTACTCCAGTTTTCACCGCCTTGTTGTTTTATCGATTAAAGTCTTATATGGCCTAAGTTGCCGAAAAGACTGTGTGCATGTGTGTGTGAGTGGTAAAAACTGTGAGTGTTAAAAAAAAAAAGATATATGAAAATACATGAAACTATTCGTCTTATTGAACAATAAGATGTTTTTAATTTGTATACCAAATTTCAATTTATTATAAATATTCGTATTTTCAGTGTGTAACGAATGGTAATTAAAAATAAAAAAATGTTAATTTAAATTCAATATGTATGTTAATATGAGAGATACTGTAGGCTAAATCCTATATGACGGTAAGTAAATTTTTATTAAAATTAGGAAGTTTTCAGGGAGAATTCACCCTCCCTTCCCTTTATTATTCTAAAAGAGGTGGCGGTAAGCCAATTTGATCGAGATATATGCCAAAATAAGGAAAATTTTGAAGAAATACAAGGACCACATTAACCATTAAAAATATATATTTTTACTTACTTTTTTGGGTTTTTTCTTTCTCCATTGTAATTTAGATGACAAAAACCTTGCGTCTGACCTATTCTGATTGAGATAAGTAAAGAAATTTATTAAATAGAGTTGAAAATATAAAAAATAATTTTATCGAAAATTGTTTATTTTTTTAATATTGAACGATAAAGGAGCTAACTTCATGTTGTATTAAAAGTTAAAGTATTCACTGACTTTTTTTTTTTAGTAAAAAGGCTCGAGTTTGCTACACTTATTAAGAACATCTTTGGGTCCGCGGGCCACCGATGGAGACCCGTGTCTTTTGGTTCTTATATTTAAATTTAAATAAAAAATATCCATCCAGAATATATTAAAGAAGTTGCAGGGATCCCTTGTCCGAGAGCCGCCCGAGGCGGCTCGAGACCTTCGGTTAATTAAGGTCGGTTCTGTTTTAGATTTAAAAATATCCATCCAGAATATATTAAAGAAGTTGCAGGGATCCCTTGTCCGAGAGCCGCCGGAGGCGCTCGGAGACCTTCGGTTTTAAGTTCGGTTATTTTATTTTTAGAAAAAAAATTCAAAACAACTAGGGAATTCTCGGCTTCGGTTCGGTTCGGTTTGGTTCGGCTCGGCTCAGTTCGGTTCAAAACCATCCAGTTAGAAGCGATTCGGTAGCTTTTAAAAATAAATTTTCGGGCCCGAAGGGTCCGAAAATTTATTTTTAGGAGCTACCGAATAGCTTCTAACTGGATGGTTTCGAACCGAACTGGAGCGAGTCCGAAACCGAGCCGAAGTCGACTACAAGTGACAAAACAACTTCAGGGGACACGACCTAATTGTTTCGGTCCTTCGGTTGCAGTTCGGTTTCCTTCGATTAAAGAAAATTTAAAAAAACTAGGGAATTCTCGGCCTTAGTGACAAAACAAATAGCATGCCTAAATGAAAAAAAACGAAAGATTCATGAATGTTGAGCTAATGTCAAAAGTGGTCAAAAGTGTAAACTAGTCAGCCAGTGCGAAGGCTTGCCACTTTATTCTGAAGATTAACCGAAAAAATTATTCTTTGTTTTTTTTTTCAATTATCATCTGAAGTTAGCCCCTTTATCATTGTTTATTAAAAAAAAAAAAAATAAACAATTTTCGATAAAATTATTTTTTATATTTTCAACTCTATTTAATAAATTTCTTTACTTATCTCAATCAGAATAGGTCAGACGCAAGGTTTTTGTCATCTAAATTACAATGGAGTAAGAAAAAACCCAAAAAAGTAAGTAAAAATATATATTTTTAATGGTTAATGTGGTCCTTGTATTTCTTCATAATTTTCCTTATTTTGGCATATATCTCGATCAAATTGGCTTACCGCCACCTCTTTTAGAATAATAAAGGGAAGGGAGGGTGAATTCTCCCTGAAAACTTCCTAATTTTAATAAAAATTTACTTACCGTCATATAGGATCACGCCCTTGTTTACTAGACTGTTGTGCTTACTCCTCTCGGCTACCTGACACTGTTTACATATAAACAAAATTATCCAAACTTATAGAACTCGGAAATCTTGATCGTCTTCAAAGTCGATTTTCTTGAGTGTTCTTGAGTAGTGCATCGTACTGCTTTAGGAAATTGATGCCCAGATATTAATCTTCAAATCCTATGAGTTTGAAAAAAATCGGTGACCCACAACCCGTGGGGACTCCTTGTGAGATAGATAAATATTTATATCTTGTTACCATGACAACCATCAAATTTTACCCCTCTATATCTCCTGAACCGTTTACTTTAGCATGATTATGTACTAGACCATTTTTGTTTGTAATTTAATTTCGATTATTTTTGAATAGATGAATGTTTGCGGAAAACCGTTTAGTTTTCGAGATATTTGCGAAAAACTATCCCACCGGCGTATTCCCTCTAAACGCCCCGGTACTGGAAGTGCTGACTGTAGAGTATCTTTCCATCACTAAAATGCAATCTATTCTGACAACTCTTGCCCATTTTTGTCGCTAGCTCTTGGACTATAAGCAGAAGCTGGCTCCCTCATCTCGTATTATATTACATCGAATATCACAGCCACTTTTCAACATATTTACGCCTATTAGCTGACTAGGGAGTAATACAAGGATAAAATTAATTCGGATCTCTCTCTCTATTTTAATCCTCATTAATTAGAGAGAGGCTATAGATAGACAACAAAATAAGCTGGTCACTATTTTGAGATCTCATTCATTTATTCATGGATGATTAGAGAGAGAGAGAGTTTTTGTCATTCAATATCACCACCGCCTTTTTCTTTGATTTTTTTTTTTACTTTTTTTTTATTTAATTTATAATTGTCAATCGCGCGTCCTTCTTCAGGGCAATTAGCAGTCAAATGATGGATGAATGTTCATCATTGAATAGGAAAGATTTACACAGACAATTTCAATACGCGGGTGGTCTCAAATGTTCCCGACATAACAAAGAAACAAGACATTTTTTTTTTTTTTTTTTTACTTTCTCTTACCTATATATACCGGGTGGGCCAATAGTGCGTGGACGGAAGATTGTAGGCTTATTAACGGACATTTTTAAAATTTGTTGATCGCACATAATGTGGGGCCTTTAGGGCTACAAATTAAAAATATTTTTGTTCCAATTGCACCTCATATACAGGGTGGTCCATATCAAAGTTATGTTTTTTAAATGGAACGCCCTGTATATTATTGCATATTTGGATTCTACGGCTAATTTAAGTATGACTTTATGTCATGCAATGTATTCGAAACCAAACCGTTTAGCCGCAAATCGGGCTTTAGTGAAAAAACTGCTGTCTGAAAAAAAATTGAAAATCGAGCGAACCATAAAACTTAGAGGACTGTTCTTTTGTGAGGTTACTAACCATGAAATGTACTAAAGTAGGCCAGACGGGTAACCCGGAATTATTCTTGTGTTGGGAGAAATGGCTATGCCAATTTGGAAAATTTCAATCATGGATAACTTGATTTTTTCAAATGGAACATGCTACTTTTTTATGCCATGGAATGTGAAATTTAATTAGCTTTCAGATGATATAAGGTTGTCTATGTCTATCTTTGGTAGTTTTCTTTTTATTCCAAAATATCTGATAACGAAAAAAAAAAAATATTTATTATAGACAAAACAATTTAAAAAAACAATCCAAACGCAAACAAAATTGTAATAAATGGAAAAAATATGCTAAATATCGAAAATGTCTTTAAATTTCCTTTAAAATCATTTATTTGAACTCCTCAAAGGTCCCGCTTGCTCAAATTCGGGTTATGATTTGTCAACAAGATGTCGCATCTCCTACCCTGAACATAACCCTAATTTCTTTTTCGAGAAGTTCAAATAAATGATTTTAAAGGAAAATTAAAGACATTTTCGAATATTTAGCATATTTTTTCCATTTATTACAATTTTGTTTTGCGTTTGGATTTTTTTTTTTCAATTATTTTGTCTATAATAAAATTTTTTTTTTTTTCGTTATCAGATATTTTGGAATAAAAGGAAAACTACCAAAGATAGATATAGACAACCTTATATCATCTGAAAGATAATTAAATTTCACATCCCATGGCATAAAAAAGTAGCATGTTCCATTTGAAAAAATGAAGTTATCCATGATTGAAATTTTCCAAATTGGCATAGCCATATCTCCCAACACAAGAATAATTCGGGGTTACCCGTCTGGCATATATAAAAGCATAAAAATATATAAATATAGGCCAGATATAGGCTATTAGTGGATCGGCTGTTAGACTAGCCTGCCATCTATTGCAAGAATCGTGTTCACCACACACTCCCAGACGTAATTCCAAAAAGAATATACGAGAAAGTTTTTGGGGAAGTCATTCCCCTCTTATTTATTTAAGAGGCGCGTCTCGAAAAGCCGTTAGAAGACGATTCAGTACCGAGTTACTCTAGGCGGCAAGAGATGGCGTTAGTTTTTTCCCATAGGGATACAAGGTATTTATTCCATTTCATTTGAAAGATTCCAGCTAATTAATTATGGGTAAAAAATTAATTATTTTTTAACACAATGATTACTAATTTAATTATCTACAACTTATAGAGCTCCTTTTTTAAAATATCATTTATTTAATGCGATTAATCTAAAAAAAAATTTTATTTTTTCGAAAATCCAAAAAAGGGCTTCTATAAGTTGTAGATATTTTAAATAGCATTAATTAAAAAAAAAATTTAAGGTCGATAGCTTCAAAATTGTTGCCGCAATCTCCCTAAATCAGCCCTTTCACTTTCCGCATCACATTTATCGATTATAAAATTTTTTTTTATTTTAAAAACGAGCAAATCTTGAATTCCTGGGAGTCATAGAGAATTTCTATACTAGAACTTATTCACTCGCTAGACGTCAAGAAGGAACGATCCTTTGATTGATGAAATAAGGGAACGCCTGCCCTTTGGAGCGTAGGCAACCAAAGAGATTCACCTGTTGAGTTAGTTGCCTTTCACTCATTCCCTTAATGGTAAAAATACGTGAACAAGAATCGTCTTTTTAAAAAAAAAACAACTCAAGGTGAAGAAAATAGACTTTATTCGGCCTAAAATTATTTATTTCCTATGTCAACTATACGTCACCCATCCTCGGACAAAAATGGTAAAAAATCTTTCGTGCCCCCTGCACTCGTGAAATAAATACAACAATTATTTTGTTGTCTGAAATGATGGCTATATTTCAGGCTTCAGCTCACAATATAGCCAAATTACATACAAGTTTCAACCACGAGTCATTGACTCAGAGTGGAGTATGGGAGAGTGGAGGGGGAGAGTAAGGGCCGCCGACCCCGCACCGCGGGATTTATAATCGCGAGGACAGAAGAAGAAGAAGAAGAAGAAATATTTTTAATTTTCTTTATTTTTTACTTCTCTTACCCCTATATATGAAATATATAGAGAGAGATATTGCGATCATGTCAAAAAATTTTATTTTTATTTTTTTGAAGGGATAAAGACCAGTAAAATTAGCATTTCACTGCGGAATTTTTCTGAACAAACTGAAAATTGGTACACACCATCGTTTTGGCATTCTAAAGACTGGGAAAAAAGTCTCATATAATCTCGTTTCTGCGTCACAAGATATTCGAGGTCAAAGGTCACGAAAATCGGTTTTTTTGTGTTTTCTATGCAAGATACGACATTTAAGGTTATTATGAAATTTGTAGAGTATAAAATTACCTACAATTTTCATTTCAAGCATTTTTTTGTATCTTCAACCGTTCTCGAGATAGAGCGCGGAGAGTACAAGCGCGCACCCGTATACAGGTGTATATATACACTGTTAAACATTTTCAAGAAAACATCCTATACAAGTATAGGAACTCTGTTTCATAAACTGTTTATGAATATATATAGAGAAAGTACAATTTGTTGCCAACCTAACAAATTTCTTGTATATTTTAAAATTAATTATTTTGGTGAAAATTGTTAATTTTAATTTTTATAGCTATTTAGTTGAATTACTTTATAAAAATTATTTAATTAGTATGATTTTAATATACTTAATAAATATTTAAATAGTTTAGAGCGCGAATTTCAAACCAGAATTTAATAAATTTAGATTTGTGAAATAAATTTTAAAAGAATAATTTCAAGTTTCCTTAAAATAATTATAAAATAATATTAATAAAAATTCCTTGAGGTAGTCGAGTTATTTGAGAACGTTTAGACCAGTGATTCTCAACTTGTCGCGCAGTGCACTTTTAACGATTTCAAAATTTGGCGGCACACAAAGAAAAAGATAAGTTTAAAAGTTGGTAATTTGTTCATAAAACTTTTATATTAATTTTATTTCATATCCTGGTATATTACTATTAAACCACGAAAGTATATGGAAAATGATTGAAAATTCATATTTTTTTTTACAGTGTAGAGTAAAGGCGGGGCCAAGAATATATTTTATTATTATTTAAAGCTAATAATTTCATTAATATTATTATTTATACATTTTATTAATAAATTCATTTATTTATAACAAAAACTAAGCCAAAACAAAGGTGTGTACCAATTTTCAGTTTATTGGGAAAAATTCAGCAGTTATAGGTAAGAGAAATAAAAGCGCCACATCTGTTTTAAGATTTTGATGGGTGTAACAAATTTTTAAATTAATAAATCTAATGAAGTGAGAGAGGGCGGGGGGGGGGGGGGGCTTTTGTCGATAGAAGGATTAAATACGATCCGAGGATAAACGTAATAACAAGTGGGTGGGAATTAATTATAATAAAATTAAGTGCTACATCGCATCTCATCTCTTAATTATTAAAAAAAAAAAAACCTCTACTCTACTTGTTTCGATTAAAAAGATTAAATAAAAATAAAAAAAAAAACAAATATGGGTCTGAAAAATTTATTAAGGTAGCCTATAAAACAAAAATATTTTTTTTTTTTTGTTCAATAATTTAATTATTTATTGAAAAACATCTGGTGTGACTGTCGGACAGCACACAACTTTCTCTTACGTATTCGAAAGTTGTCTTCTGTGCTTGTCACACCAGATTTTTTGTGTCGACATATATTTAATTTCCGCCGATATATTAGAATTCAAGATGTAAAATTTATAATCATGGGAAAATATTTATATTTTGTCACCAAGGCAACCATTTCTCTTATCTTCTCTGTGAAGCACAAGAGTAAAGTGTGCTTCAGGAGATTTCAATGGCAAAATGAGAATATACATTTTAAAGAGCATATAAAAAAAAGTTGATTTATGAATTAAAAAAAAAAATCCTTGGAGGGAATTTTGAGAAAATTGAAAAAAAAACTGAAAAAGTACATCAGTAAAGTACTAGTACTTTTTGGCCGATTTTGTTCAAAAGGTTCCTGTCACGTCTCAGGGGGTCGCCTAACTTAAATATGAAATTTCAACATTCAAGCTCTTTTGTTTTTGAGATATATTGTTCACAGACACCCCCACACCGACAGACCATGTCGCGAAAACCACTTTTTTGGATTCAGGGGACCTCAAAACGTGTATATTCATCAAAATCTCGACATCGAATTTTTGACATGAATCCAATACTTTCTCTCTCTATATATTAACATATATAGAGGTAAGAGAAAGTAACAAGGGCGGATCCAGAGGTGTTTCTCGGGAGGGGGGGGGGGGGCTAATCTGGTGTGACTCGTCGCATAGCACTAATTTCGGTAATTTAAAGGCGCATTCTGTACTTGGTTTGCCAGAATATAAATACAAATCAAATATTTAAGCATTAATTTTTAAAATTTTACATTAAAAATAAATTTTTTTGGAAAAAAGCATTTTTTTCAAATCTCAGGGGGGTAATTACCCCTTTTACACCCCCCTGTATCCGCCCTTGATTGAAAAGCTCATATCAATAAAACCTTTTAAAAATATTTCTTTACGAACAGCATCTAATCATGCAACAAAACATTTTAGAACTCTTCTAACCAACTAGTTAACTAATTCGACTGATAGTAAATCATAAATGAATCGTTTATTTCAGAAAGCACCTAAATAAAATGATAAAATTTCAAATCATGTGTTTTTGGTACTACTGTACAATTTACAGGTAAATACATCTTTTAGATTATCTCAATAGCATGCTTTTGATTTGTTAAAAAAATATTTGAAGGAGACTAGACCTATACTTAACCTGCAAAACAGTTTTCTTTAGTTTTCCGAAAGTTGAAAAAAGCGCACTTAGGTGCTTTCTGAAATAAACGATTCAAATATAGAAAAGAAGCATACGCTTACCATTCGAGTTAAACAAAAACGAGTTTTTTCACATATAATTACCCCTCCTAGGCAGGGCCGGATCTAGGGGGGCCAGTGGGGTATGTGCCTCGGGCGGCAAAATTACAGAAAGATTTACTAAAAAAAAAAGGTTAAATGATATGAATTTTGTATAGAAAATTTTAAGGAGGGGCAGTAATTTAAATTTTGCCCTCCTAAAAAATCTTCTAGTTCCTGCCCTGATCTGAGGAAATATTTATGAAGTTTTTTTTTTTTTTTTTTTAACATTCACTCTTTTTTTCTCATTCACACTCACACACACATTCACACAGTTTTTTTGGCATCTCAGGCCATATAAGACTTTTACGATATCCGAATATTGAGCTAGGAGGTTGAAATTTTATATTTAAGTTTTGTACCCTTCTGGACAGTGAAAATAAGCTTTTAAACAAAATCGGCCAAATAGTACTAATACTTTGCTGATGTACTTTTTCAGTTTTTTTTTTTTTCGATTTTCTCAAAATTCGCACCAAGGATTTTTTGTTTTATAATTCATAAATCAACTATTTTTTAGATGCTCTTTAAAAAGTATATCAGTGAAATTTTTCGTGGAAATCGTTTCAAGTACACTTTACTGATGTGGAAGCATTCGTAGCTCAGTGCCATTCTATGAATCGGGTGGTCAAGTTTGTTAAGTGCTAAGAGCAACTAAATATATCTCGACACAAAAAATCTGGTGTGACAAGCATAGTACACAACTTACCGGAGGGAAGAGTTGTGTGCTGTACGACACTCACACCAGATTTTTTATATTTAGCTCAAGTAAATGTGAAAAGACTTATCCGCTGGATACAAGGGCGGATACAAGTGGGGGGGGGGTAAAGGGGGTAATTACCCCCCCCCCCCCCCCCGAGATTCGAAAAAAAATACCTTTTTTTTCGCAAAAAAATTTATTTTTAATGTAAAATTTTTTAAAATTAATACTTAAAAATTTGATGTGTATTTATATTCTGGCAAACAAGTACAGAATGCGCCTTTAAATTACCGAAATTAAAAAAAAAAAATAGTGTGCTGTGCGACAAGTCACACCAGATTACCCCCCCCGAGAAACACCTCTGGATCCGCCCTTGGCTGGATAGCTAGTTAATTATAAGTAAACCAAGCGGCCGTTAGTTATTTTAACATTATTATTAATAAATAACTCTCAATTTAATAGTTTAATAATTACGTTGCTCAAAAAGAAGAATTCTTTTGTCCTCGTATAGAGGTCCATTCGTTCGTTGTACGGTATATAAATATATCAAGTCACCACGCAAGCAAGCAACCAACCACCTTGTGCTCTGTCTGTCTGTCCTTTTTTTTTTCTTTTCAAAGAAGGAAGGATGAAAAGAAGAAAAGAAAGGGGGAGGGGACAATATATAATCTTAAGGTGAAAAAAAAAAAAAAAAAACGTCAAGAAATGAAACGACGTGTGAAAGATTTTATTACCCTCTAGCAGATTTTTTTTTTTTTGATGTGGGGAGGGATGTAAAGACAGAGAGAGAATTGTTGGCATTCATTGGGAGGGCAAATAGCGGTGTAATAATTATCGATATTGATTTTAAAAGAATTAAAAGGGCATAAATGGCTTGGAATAAAGTTAAATTTCTCAATCCTATTTAGGTTAATATTCCATATCGAGATTTTAATGGAAATATACGTTTTGAGGAATGAAATATCTCAAAAACGAAATGAGATAGAAGATTGAAATTTTATATTTATGTTAGTCACCCCCAAGGGACGTGACACGAAACTTTTGGTCAAAGAGTACTAGTACTTTACTGATGTGCTTTTTCAGTTTTTTTTCGATTTTTCGAAGGGGGAGTAGGAGCGGCCGTCTAAACGTACTTTAGAAAAAACTAGCCTATTATAAGGAACTAGCCGCGTCGCCCGCCTTCGGCGGGCTTCGCGTCTAGCCGGGGAGCCCCCTGGATCCCCGCCAGCAGGCTCGGGCCCGCCTGCGGCGGACCCTTGCCTTTTCTTAATTATGAAAAGAAAATTATTATTACTACGTATTCCAATCCAGTGCCTGCTTGAGGATTTGTTTACATTCATGGAATACACAAATGAAAAGAAAACAAAAATATTTCTCTATAGATTTCCTATGGGAGAAATCGTAACTTTAAGGAATTAATAACTCAAAAAGTTATAGGGACCGTGCGTCTAGAGCTTTGCGCCAACTAGTGGCAATCATCTTAATTAGTCGGGGATTTGTTAAATATTTAACATGTGATTTATTTTTTGAATAATTATTAATTAAATATATTGAGATTATTTGAAGTTTGTCGACTTTAAGAAAAAAATTGCTGTATCCGTAGCTGTAATAATACATCACTTCAGAAACCTGGAATGGATGTGAAAGTGAAATTTTATAAATTTCCAGATAGCCACATGAAAATAGCAAAACGTAAACAGTGGATAAAAACAGTAAAAAATTATGACTAAGTCCAAAATTAATTAAAAATATATTATATAATTAAAATGAATTTTGAGATTAAACTCGACGCATGTAAATAACTCATTTTGTTAACCAGGTTCTTATATTTATGACATTTATTTCAAAATAAAAGCTTAACCTTAAAACTTTTTTTCGATTTCAGAGAAAATCCAAATCAAAATTCGAGAATTTGTAGTAATACTCATTTTATAAACAACGAAAAATCGGAACATCCGTCTTATATTCCCTCGATTTTTCCTGGAAGCAAAAATATTTTTAAAAAATCTGGTGTGACTGGCGCACAGCACACAACTTTCTCTTACCTTCGGTAATCGAAAGTTGTGTTCTGTGCTTGTCACACCAGATTTTTTGTGTCAACATATATTTAGTTTCCGCCAATATATTAGAAATTTAAGATGTAAAATTTATAAGTATGGGAAAATATTTATATTTTGTTACCATGGCAACCATTTCTCCTATCTTTCCTATGAAATACAAGAGTAAAGTGTGCTTCAAACAATTTTGAGGGCAAAACGAGAATATACATTTGAAAGAGCAGCTAAAAAATAATTGATTTTTGAATTTTAATCAAAATCGTTAGAGCGAATTTTGAGAAAATCGAAAAAAACTGAAAAATTACATCAGTAAAGTACTAGTACTCTTTGGCCGATTTTGATTAAAAGCTTATTTTTCCGGTCCCGGGGGTATTTAACTTAAATATAAAATTTCATCCTCCTAGCTCAATTCCTTCATGCTTAAAATTGAACACACCACACACACACACACACCACACACCCACACACACACACACACACACACAGACAGACCATGTCGCGAAAACCACTTTTTTTGGATTCAGGGGACCTCAAAACGTGAAGATCCATCAAAATCTCGACATCGAATTTTTGACATGAATCCAATACTTTCTCTCTATAGGCCTATATATATTACATATATACATAGGTAAGAGAAAGTAAAAATATACAATCCTTGTGAGGTATCCGGCTATTAAAAATTCGTGAATTACTAAAAGCTGCTAGTACTAATAAATAATAAACTAATAAGTACTAATAAATCCTCTTTTTGGTCACAAAGACCTATTCACCCCAGAAGAAGTAGATGAAACATAACCTTCTGTAAGGATACATATTGAACGAATTAAGAACTTTAAAATTTTATCTAAAGTTCCAAATTCATTATTTCCTCATATTGATGAGAACTTGAATATAAAACGAATGATTTGGATTTAAATGTGACTTTGACGCTTATGACACTTTCAAAATTATTTGTTTTTTCAACTACCGCATAGACATGATTTGAGTTGAATATTTTTTTTTCTCTTTTTCATCATTGTGGCCGCGTATAATATTCTGACAACTAGTTGAAATCAGTATTTTATTATTTTTTCCATTTTTTTTAAAATATTTTATGTTGTTTGCAATGAATGTTTACATTCCACAAAGTTTGTCAAAAGAACACTAGACAGCGCTTACTTAGGCTATAGTGCTGCCTCTATGTTTCACGCACGATCCCTATAGGAATTTCGGGACCCGATTATTTTTCCGGGACTCTGCATAACGTCCTCTATAAGACTGCAAAATTTCGTTTCAAAATTCCCAGACAGACAGACAGACGGACAGAAGGACACTCCGCAATCATTATATATAGATTTTTCAATGCGGTTTTTTTTTAAATGAATTAAATTCATAAGAGATTATTGGGACATCGAGCTATAATTTTTTTAATGACTAATTAAATAATTTTGTTATCAAGCAAATACAAAAAAACAATCTGTCCCAATAATCTTTTAAATTCAAAAATGAATTTATTGTTATTATTAATCACATATTAATTAAGAAATTTTTAAAATAAGCTTAGATGATTTATTTAAAAAATCAAATGTCAAATTAGTTCAGCATTCTTGCAATAGATGGCAGGCTAGTCTAACAGCCGATCCCCTAATAGCCTATATTTATAAATTTTTATGCTTTTATAAAAGATACATAATATATAATAACATTTATAAAGTATTTATTGTTAAAAGATCAATGAAAATGCATTAAATATTATTAGCTACCATTCTGACATCTCTTGGCAAATTTTTGAATTACTTGATTTTTGGGCATACTTTTTATGACACACCATCTTATTGGGAAAAACATGCGTAACCACTTCGCTCCCGAGCTCCCTTAAAGAATAGACTTGAATGAGTGTTTGTGAATTGGCTAAAAGGCCAGAAATAAAGAAAATAAAATGTGTATGTATTTTATTGTTTGTTTTGTTAATATTAAATTAAAAATCAATCAATGATCATTTATCGCGTGTTCTATTATTTTTTATTTATACTGAGTGATGACTGACCCTCTTAATACATACAGACAGACAGACCTACATTTTTAAATAAAATAATTTTTTTGATTAAAATTTCTTCTTGTTAAAAGAATAAAGGCGTAAACAAATCAATTACTCTGACCTCCATTCAGTTATTTAATCTAATTTATATTATATATACATGAATCACCCGCTAAATGAAAGAGATCGTCTATTGGAGTCTGTGTCTCAGGACCACCCAACGAGAGATTACAGCCCCCGAAAGATCTGGTGTGACTGAATGCACAGCAACTAAATCGAAAGTTGTTCTCTGCTTGTTACAGCAGATTTTTTGTGTCGAGATATATTTAGTTTCCGCCGATATATTAAAATTCAAGATATGTATATATATATATATATGCGAAGATGTTTTCTCGGGTTGTGTCGAGTAAATCTCAACATCACACGCGACACAACCCGAGAAAACTTATCTTCGCATACATCCGGTCGCGGAAACCTTCCAGAACATATATATATATATATATATATATATATATATATATATATAATAGCGGAGTGTTGTCTGTCCGTCTGTCACGCTAGATAAATATTTATCTATTCTTTGCATTTGTATATTCTATGAATGTAAACAAATACTCAAGCGGGCACTGGACTGGAATAGTAGTAGTAATAATATTTTATTTTGCCCTCGGGGCTTGGTGTAGAGGTTAGCGTACTAGCCTCGTAAACCAAGAGTCGCGGGTTCGGACCCCAGGTAGTCCGATAAATTTATTTAAGCCATTTGGATAAGAATGCCTGAACCCCCAATATGTATATTAATATTTTTTTTTTTTAATTGCTCGTGTATATTAATTAAAAACGGTTATCGTCAAAGTATTATATGGTCTGAGTTTTTAAAAAGACTGTGTGAATGTGTGCGTGAGTGTGAGTGATAAAAAGTGTGTTTTTTTCAAAAGAAAAAGGAGAGTGGGGTTCCAGGGGGCGAAGCTCCCCTGTCTAGACGCCAAGCCCGCCGAAAGCGGACGGCGCGACTAGTAAAATTTAAAAAAGTGGTAAAAATATTTCTATTTTGTAACCATGGCAACGAATAGAAATACTCCAATCTTTCCTATGAAGTACAAGAGAAAAGTGTGCATCAAACGATTTCAAGAGCAAAATGAGAATATACATTTTAAAGAGAATCTTAAAAATAATTATTTATAATTTTAACAAATCTTCACAATTTTAAAAAATCTGGAGTGACTGGCGCACAGCACACAACTTTCTCTTACCTTCGGTAAGAGAAAGTTGCGCACTGTGCTGGTCACACCAGATTTTTTGTGTCGAGATATATTTAGTTTCCGATAGCACCGTAGTTTCAAACTTGGATTTTAAATGTTGACTGTTGAAATTTAAACTATGGTAAATTTTAAAATTATAATTGTAAAATTTATACATTATATAAAATATAAAAAAAATTAAAAATATAAAAAAAATTATAAAAAAAAAAAATTTAAACAAAAAAAATTGGAGACCCCCTTTTTTTTGAAAATAAATAAACAAACCAATCTAGAAAATAAACAAAAGTTAGATGAAAGAAGGGGGAAAGAGGCAAAAAATAATGTAAGTAAGAGAGAGAGAGATATATATGTTTTCTCTAAAAAAAAAAAACACAAAAAAAAAGGGGTTTTAAAAAAAAAATATATTTTTAATATAAAAAAAAAAAAAGATTTATATTCCGTTACCATGGCAACCATTTCTCCATCTTTCCTATGGAGAACAAGAGTAAAGTGGTCTTCAGAAGATTTCAACGGCAAAATGAGAATATACATTTTAAAGAGAATCTAAAAAATAATTGATTTTTGAATTTTAAAAAAATCCTTGGAGGGAATTTTGAGAAAATCGAAAAAAACTGAAAAAGTACATCAGTAAAGTACTAGTACTCTTTGGCCGATTTTGATTAAAAGCTTATTTTTCGCGTGTCCCGGGAAGGTACCTAAGTTAAATATAAAATTTCAACCCGGTAGCTCAATTCCTTCATGCTTAAAAATCTGACCACACACCCACACACACACACCCACCCACCCACCACCACAGACAGACCAATTCGCGAAAACCACTTTTTGGACTCAGGGGACCTCAAAACGTGAAGATCCATCAAAATCTCGACATCGAATTTTTGACATGAATCCAATACTTTCTCTCTTTATATATTACATATATACATGGCTAAGAGAAAGTAAAAAATTTTTATTTTTAATTTAAATCATAATCATTTTTAAATTTAAAAAAAAAACTGAAAAAAGTACATACTAGTACGTTTTAGGCACTAAAAACGCTTTGATAATCAAATGTACTCTTTTTTTCGGGATTTTCCATGACTTTGGTCACGTCGAATGTTGGCTTTCAAGTTGAGCTAAGGTCTTTGGCTTATTAGCGTATAATCCTCAATTAATTGAAGAATTGCCCTCTTTACGACCAAAAATTAACAGTTTGGTGCAGTGTTTGCGCGAATATAATCATCTGACCGTATTTTTTTCAAAGACGATGATGGAGCCACGACAACAAATGCATGATAACGGATTTTGTGATGTCCATTATTCGTGAAAATGACATGAATGACTTCTGGTTTCAACATGCTCGAGCAACAATCAATTTATTGCGACCATCGTTCCCCCCGGGCGATTGATATCGAAAAATGGCGATTTTGACTTTTAGCCCCCGAGAGATCACCAAATTTGACGCCAACAGACTTTTATTTGTGGGGTTATTTAAAATCCAAGGTATACGCTAATAAGCCAAAACTCAACCCCTCCAACCCCATGAGATGGGGGAGGGAGGAGGTGGAGAAGCACAGGACAAAATAGAATGTAAACATTAGAAATGTTTAATTAATCAAAAATGTTTGTGAAAATAAATGTTTAGCTCTATCTCTTCTTCTTCTTCTCCCCACCCTTCTTTTATTATATTTGATAACAGACAAACTTTGCCGCCACCCACCCACCCCTTAGCTTAAGTTTACTTCATTAAATTGAGTAAAAAGCAAGTAGGTGGGGGGGGGGGGGGGGCTTTTCGCTAGTGATTTGGAGAAAAAAACACGCATGTGTTATTATTATTCCCTCTCAAAATGGAAATTTTCGTTATAGAGAGCTTAAATATTAAGTTTTAAAGTTGTGAAAATAACAATAAAGATATTGATAATGATGATATGGAAAGGAGAAGAAGAAGGAGGAAGAGGAGGAAATTAAAATGAAGGTGAAGGGAGAGAAATGTGCGATAGGAAAGTAAAACAAAGTGCGGACTATTTATTGGAGAAAACGTCAAATATGAGAATATTAAAATCATTCTTAACCGGCCTGGTCGGGACTGACAAGTAAAGTAACCCAAACATGAAATTCAGATTTCATTGAAACTTGGTACAATTAAATAAATGATAAATCTATATATAAATTTGAAAAAAATTTCGACCAATGAATGAACAGTTTATTTTTAAAAGTTTTTAAAAATTATTCCTGAAAATCAGTACAATAGTGAAAATCATTAAAAAAGTCTTTCCAAATTCCAAGTTAGACTCATATTCAATATTGAATTCAAGTGATTTCATACAATTGATAATTATGCCTAAAATGAATAATTAATATTAGCATTAGGTTTCTATCTAGCATCTCAACAATAGTATTAATGACCATTCAAAACACTTTGTAGCTAAAAATCTATCTTGTTTAAAAATTTTCAAAAACTGTTGCAAAAGTGGACAGACAGAGATCTATTTTCTTTTATAATATAATTTTGAAATAAAACTAGGTCTCCCGTAAGTGCCTTCTTCCCTTCTTCAAGCGCCCCCGTTAACCCATAGCCTACACCAAACCCCATTAATTTCTGTTATCTGACTATACCCCTTCAATAACATTATCAAGCTGAAAAGTTTCAAAATCCAACAATCAATTCACTCAACAAACAGCTAAAACCCCTTTCAAAACAACTTGAAAATGAAAATCTACCTGTTTTAAAAATTCAAAAATTAATTTTTTTTAAAAGTTCTGTTATTTTATTGGTCGAATTTTTTCTCGTTTAATGCATATTTATATTAGTTGTTTAATTGTACAAAGTTTCATTGAAATCGGAAATTCATGTTTGGTTTATTTTACTTGTGAGACCCTGGCCGATTAATCCGAGGTTTTTTTGGTGAAAAATTGATTTTCATTCATTTTCATCAGACGTTTTCGTTTTCCTAACTCACTCATTTTTGTTTAATGTACTTTTGCCTATGTAGTAGCAACTGACCGAATATTCAGTTTCGGCCAAAAAAAAAAAAAAAAGGTCAAATGATTTTCGCTCAAGGTAGAAAAATTTTCCGCCAAGCGAAAAAGAGCTTGAAAAAATTTTGCCTTCCCAAAAAAAAGATAAAAAGATTTCCACAGAAGGGAAAAAAATTTTCCGTTCGGTGGAAAATTTCATTTTGCTGGAGAAAAGGCAGAGGGCAAAGTAAAAAAAAAAAATATATGAATTTTGGTGTGACAAGCACAGAACACAACTTTCGATTACCTACGTTAATCGAAAGTTGTGCGACCAGTCACACCAGATTTTTCTTAACTATTATAACGATATTTTCACAAAAACAAGAGACGATATTTTCTATCAACTATCTAGAAGAGAAAAACAAAAAAAAAAAAACAAAATTAGGCAAGGATTCTTTTTAAATTTTACAAAATTTAATATAACGTTATATGGAATCATTTTTAATAAAACATGTTCTCCCATAGTCATTTTGATTCGTATATCATTAAGAAACATTCGTTTTTTTTTTAAGTTCTTCGCACTATTAAAAATTTAATGGCACAATACACATTTTTCTTAATTTCAGTAATTTAAAGGCGCATTCTGTACTTGTTTGCCAGAAAATAAATACAAATCAAATTTTTAAATCTAAATGAAATTTTTAAATTTTTACATTAAAAGTAAATTTTTTTCGAAAAAAAGTATTTTTTTAAATCTCGAGGGGGGGGGAATTGCATAACCCCCTGTATCCGCCCTTGTTCAGTCAGATATGTATATTTATATAAATTTTTTGAGGCTCACTGATTAAGAAAAGAAGATGGTCCGCTGGGGGGAGTTTAGGGCGTGAAAATAAGCTTTTAATCAAAATCGGCCAAAAAGTACTAGTACTTTACTGATGTACTGTCTTCAGTTTCTTTTTGATTTTCTCAAAATTCAGCTCCAACGATTTTGACTAAAATTCAAAAATTAATTATTTTTTAGATGCTCTTTAAAATGTATATTCTCATTTTGTGATTGAAATCTTCTGAAGCACCTTTACTCTTGTACTCCATGAAAAAGATAGGAGAAATGGTTGCCATGGCAACAAAATATATTGAGCCGATGCAAAAACCACTCTCCCCAGGATAGGTGGAAAAAAAATAATTTGTTTTATAATTTAAATTTAAATTCAAAATATGAATGGCGCTGAAAGAAAAAAATGATGTGTTTTGATGAGTGACCACAAGATGTCGTTACCATGCAGAAATATGTCAAAAGAAATGTGAATCAAATGTTTAATTTAATTAGAAATAAATTTTAAAATGAAAGAAATTAAAAGAATTTGATCTAGTACAAAATTATAATATAATAAAATGTAAAAGAAAGTGATTTGTAGAAAAGTGAAAGTTGTGAAAAGGTAATTTGTTTATTAAAAGCAGACGATCAAGCGAAGACGCATTGAGAGAAAGAGCAAAGAAGGAGCGAGGCTAGATGCCAAGAGTGCGAGGCTAACCTCTCATACGTCACAGCTCTCACCCGCTACCGCCTTCGTTCTCGCCAAGTTGCAAGACAGCGGCGCAGCCATTATGAAATTGATCAGAACACGCATTAAATCACGCTAACACTAACAACCGAAAAGATAAAGTTTCTCTATACCAATACAATTTTAACTAACATCAAACACAACTATTAAACATTTGCTATAATTTAAAGTGATTTCTGAAGCTGTGAAGTGATTGGAAGGTCGTCAAATCATCGAAGGAAAATTTCAAATCAACGGCCGTGTTTGAACTACGCAGTTTGGCATCCAGCCATTTTGAACGCCGAGACCAACCAAAGCTAAGATGAAACAAATTTTTACTATCAGATCTGATTTGAAAATCATCACAAATAATTTGAATATTCAAAATAAAATAAAACATAATTGCGCAATATATTAAAACAAAATAAATAACCTTTTCATAGAGAAACTTTAACGCAAGCATAGTGAATAAAAATTCTAAAAACGAATAACTTTTAACTTGAAAATTACTTTTATAATATTTTTTATATATAAAATCAATTAAAATAATTAAATTTACAATAATTAAAATAATAATAATCACAGATCAATTTCTTTTAATAAATAAAGAGCTCTAAAAATATAATAAAAATTAACTAAATATTAACTTCATAATTAAAATAAAATTAAATTAATTAAAATTAACAAAGAATTTTGAATAAAGATTTAATTACAAATTCAATAAATGAAATTTAAAAGTAAATTTTTCAAATCAGCTGATTTAATTTCATAATTTTTAATCTAGTTTTAAGGTAAATAAGGAATAATTGAAAATGCAAGAATTTTTTGGTTTAATAAACACCATTTATTAAATTTAAGAAATCAAAACAAAATTTTCAATAATATTTTTTTTTTGAAATAAATTTTTTCATCCAATTTGAGAAGTTTCAAGCCGAAAGGTGAAATTTCTGAAATAAACAGAAAAGAATTCAGAATTAAAATAATGAAACATAATTTTGATTTTAAAATAATAAATAATAAAAATAAAATAAATAAATAATTTTTAAATGAATAAATAATTAAATTTTGTTATAAAATTAACATGAAAATAAAAACATTTTTTTAAATAAACAGTTTTAAAACAAACAAAAACCAGTAAATAAATTAAGAATTAAAATAAAACCAAAAATTAAGTTTAAGAACAAAACACTAAATCAACCATTAAAAATAAACAAACACAAAACACAAAATAAACAATAAAATAAATAAAATACAAAGAAAGATAAAGAAGATAAAGAAGGAATAAGAAAATAAAACAAATAAACAAAGAAAATAAATAAAATAAATAAAATTAAAATGAAAATAAATTAAAACATTAAAAATAATAAAACATTAAAACACACAAAAACTCACAAAATAAACACACAAAATAATTTTTAAACTTAATTAATAATTAATTTTTTTTAATAATATCAAATGAAATAAAATAAAGTAAAGAAAACTGTTTGTTTGAAAATAAAATAAAGAAAAGAAAGTTTTTTTTAATATGAATCAAATTGGAAATATAAAATTTTAAAATAATAAATAAACTAAAACAGAAATACTGAAGATATTTTTAAACCAATCAACTTGCATATTTAATTATTTTTTTTATAATATTTTTTTTGTAAAACCGATTATACCCAAAACATAAACGAATCAAAACACAACATAAACTTAGAATGTTCAGCAAGACAACTCAACTTTGAACAAAGTTGAATAGGATTTCAAATAAAAATTGTAATCATTCAGAGCCATTTTTATTTTTTATTTTTTTTGAGAATAAATAATCAATTCAATTTAAATCTACAACTATTTTTTTTAATTAAACAATTTTCAGAAATTAAATTTTTTATTATTATTTTTTTTAATATCAAAGGCCAGAGTGCCAATCAAACAATCCCCTAATAGTTCTGTGTACTGGGTCATTGCCGAGGGGAAAATCGGTCCAGTACAAATTCCTGCAAAACAGATAGGAATTCCTTGTTTCCCGTCCTTCCTCAACCACTCTCAATTACAACAGAAGGACCAACAATCAAAGGAGAACGGCGAAACGGGCAGGCCGGCGCAAATGGAGGTCCCACCGAGATTAAACCGTCAATAACTCGTAAACCAAAACCGAATTTTAAAATTTTAAATTTGAAATAAGTTGAGTTGTCAGAAACGAAACTGAAACCATGCAAAGTAAACACAAGAAAAAGAAGAAAGAACAAAACCAGAACTACCAAAATTTTTTTTATCAATAATCAATAAATAAATATCAAGATGGACGGGAATGAGAAGGGAATTGGTCAATGGGCCAATTACAATTCTCAACCCACATCTTCAGGCTCTGAGAGAGTGATGACGATGGAAAACTTATATCGATGTTTGTCAGCATTTAGGAAATATCGTGGAAAGGTGGACTTCGAGGTTCACCCTGTTGAAATTTTTAACCAATTTGAGCAGGTGTGCCAAGAGTTTCCTTTCCCGGTAAGAAGCCTCATATACGCTTTCCAACACGTGTTGACAGGGGAAGCCCTGGACTGGCATCGATATGAGCGACCAGCCGTTGACACTCTCCAAGACCTGAAAACACAATTCCTGAAAACATTCTGGAACAACGATCAACAAACTCAAATGTTTGGTAGAATGATGAGTGGAAGATTCAGGCAAGGATTTGGTGAGACGAGATTGGAGTACTTTCGAAGGTGGTTGCGATGGAGCAAATACCTGACCTTCATTGATCTCCAGACATCGACTGTAATAGACTATCTTCAGAAGCATTTTCCCCAACAACGTGAATACTTTCGTCAAGTATCAACTCAAGGAGACATTGAGGAAATTCTATTGCAATTCGATGAACTGGATATCACGGGAGGATCATCGGGTGCAATCCATCGTAATCCCCGACGACAAGGAGAGGAACAGCCGTCTAACAGAGTTCAGCCAATCGTCACACAGGTCCTTCGAGAATCTTCTCCTCATCATCCTCAGCCAGCACGAGAACCACAAGTAGTAACACCAACACCCCAACCGGAAATGTCGGATGATAGCAACATCCCATCAACACAAAAGGAAGAAAGTTCAACAGTTCAAGCCAGAGATGTAATAGCTGAAATGGAGATTGCCGAGAGTAATACCAGCTCCACCAATGAGTGCTCTCGACCATCTCCTATTCAACAACCGACAACACCAGTAGAACTACCTTCAATACAGGACTTGAGCAAAGAATTAGAAAAGGGATGGGAGGAATTGGAAAACAAATGGGTAGAGGGATGGAAAGAATTAGAAAAGAGATGGGAAGAAAGAGACGAAAAAGAGATGAAGAGGAAAGGAAAGAAAGGGAAAGAAAAAGAGAAGAAGAGAAACGTATCGAGAGGAAGAACGTATTCGACAGAAAAAGAATGGGAAAAGAGAGAAAAGGAAATGTTGGAAAAATTAAGACAGTGTCTTCTAGAGGACCAGAGGCAATACGAAGAACAGATGAAGCGGAAGCAAGCAGAATCATCTGCAAAACAAATCGTCATCCTGCTGGAGCCTCAGAAGGCAACAACAACTCCCGAATCAGTTCCTGAAGCAATTCCTTCACCACCAACAGAGGAAAGTCATGCAGAACAAGAAGAACAAACTGAAATTATCGAAGAATCGAACAATACCAACGAAACTTCTTCAAAATCAAACAACCATCAAACCCCAGTCGAATATTTCATGCCCGTATACGAATATTCTATTTTACCATCTTTCAAATCTTTAATACATCAATTGAATATCATTCGACCAACAAAAACACAAAAATACCAAACAAAGACAGAGTTGAGAAACAACTCACACCGATTACGTCACAAACCCCGATACAGACCAACCACCCGAATTCGTCCACGCCTCGAATCAGTCAACCGGACGTGGACAAAAGAAAAATCAGACAAGAACACAGGAAAGCCACCGGATGGTAGTTGTGAGGAAACCAAATAGTTGAAGGTAGTAAACAACTAAAGCGGAGGCTACGCCGCTACTTTACCTTCCTGTAAGCAATAAGCCCAAACAACTGGCAACAACAACAACGAGGATTGACTCCAGTCGGGAGACTGTTGAGTATCATCCTCAAATCAACATCTTAACATCACAACAATCCGATGAAACCTAAGTTCATTAATATTCCTCAGGTTTCCAAATACCTATCTGTGACAAGGAACCGTAAGGACCTTAAAAATTTAAAGTAACTTCATAATTTAATTAAAATAAATAATTGGGGGGAGACCGTAAAGTCTATAAACTAAGGACATAACTTTTATTATTTTTTTTACTAAATAGCATTAAACTTATTTTTTTTGAGGATATTCGAAGAGAAGTCCCCACAAACAATTCAAAGGATTTCTTCAAGTCGAAGAACGACTTTCACAAATCCTTGGGGGGGTAATGAGCCGATGCAAAAACCACTCTCCCCAGGATAGGTGGAAAAAAAAATAATTTGTTTTATAATTTAAATTTAAATTCAAAATATGAATGGCGCTGAAAGAAAAAAATGATGTGTTTTGATGAGTGACCACAAGATGTCGTTACCATGCAGAAATATGTCAAAAGAAATGTGAATCAAATGTTTAATTTAATTAGAAATAAATTTTAAAAAGAATAAAATTAAAAGAATTTGATCTAATACAAAATTATAATATAATAAAATGTAAAAGAAAGTGATTTTATAAAAGTGAAAGTTGTGAAAAGGTAATTTGTTTATTAAAAGCAGACGATCAAGCGAAGACGCATTGAGAGAAAGAGCAACAGAAGGAGCGAGGCTAGATCCAAAGTGCGAGGCTAACCTTCTCATACGTCACAGGCTCTCACCCGCTACCGCCTTCGTTCTCGCCAAGTTGCAAGACAGCGGCGCAGCCATTATGAAATTGATCAGAACACGCATTAAATCACGCTAACACTAACAACCGAAAAGATAAAGTTTTCTCTCTACAAATACAATTTAAACTAACATCAAACACAACTATTAAACATTTGCTATAATTTAAAGTGATTTCTGAAGCTGTGAAGTGATTGGAAGGTCGTCAAATCATCGAAGGAAAATTTCAACTCAACGGCCGTGTGAACAACGCAGTTTGGCATCCAGCCATTTTGAACGCCGAGACCAACCAAAGCTAAGATGAAACAAATTTTTTACTATCAGATCTGATTTGAAAATCATCACAAATAATTTGAATATTCAAATAAAATAAAACATAATTGCGCAATATATTAAAACAAAATAAATAACCTTTTCAAAGAGAAACTTTAACGCAAGCATAGTGAATAAAAATTCTAAAAACGAATAACTTTTAACTTGAAAATTACTTTTATAATATTTTTTTATATAAAATCAATTAAAATAATTAAATTTACAATAATTAAAATAATAATAAAATCACAGATCAATTTCTTTTAATAAATAAAGAGCTCTAAAATATAATAAAAATTAACTAAATATTAACTTCATAATTAAAATAAAATTAAATTAATTAAAATTAACAAAGAATTTTGAATAAAGATTTAATTACAAATTCAATAAATGAAATTTAAAAGTAAATTTTTCAAATCAGCTGATTTAATTTCATAATTTTTAATCTAGTTTTAAGGTAAATAAGGAATAATTGAAAATGCAAGAATTTTTTGGTTTAATAAACACCATTTATTAAATTTAAGAAATCAAAACAAAATTTTCAATAATATTTTTTTTTTGAAATAAATTTTTCATCCAATTTGAGAAGTTTCAAGCCGAAAGGTGAAATTTCTGAAATAAACAGAAAAGAATTCAGAATTAAAATAATGAAACATAATTTTGATTTTAAAATAATAAATAATAAAAATAAAAATAAAATAAATATTTTTAAATGAATAAATAATTAAATTTTGTTATAAAATTAACATGAAAATAAAAACATTTTTTTAAATAAACAGTTTTAAAACAAACAAAAACCAATAAATAAATTAAGAATTAAAATAAAACCAAAAATTAAGTTTAAGAACAAAAACACTAAATCAAACATTAAAAAATAAACAAACACAAAACACAAAATAAACAATAAAATAAATAAAATACAAAGAAAGATAAAGAAGATAAAGAAGGAATAAGAAAATAAAACAAATAAACAAAGAAAATAAATAAAATAAATAAAATTAAAATGAAAATAAATTAAAACATTAAAAATAATAAAACATTAAAACACACAAAAACTCACAAAATAAACACACAAAATAATTTTTAAACTTAATTAATAATTAATTTTTTTTAATAATATCAAATGAAATAAAATAAAGTAAAGAAAACTGTTTGTTTGAAAATAAAATAAAGAAAAGAAAGTTTTTTTTAATATGAATCAAATTGGAAATATAAAATTTTAAAATAATAAATAAACTAAAACAGAAATACTGAAGATATTTTTAAACCAATCAACTTGCATATTTAATTATTTTTTTATAATATTTTTTTTGTAAAACCGATTATACACCAAACATAAACGAATCAAAACACAACATAAACTTAGAATGTTCAGCAAGACAACTCAACTTTGAACAAAGTTGAATAGGATTTCAAATAAAAATTGTAATCATTCAGAGCCATTTTTATTTTTTATTTTTTTTTGAGAATAAATAATCAATTCAATTTAAATCTACAACTATTTTTTTTAATTAAACAATTTTCAGAAATTAAATTTTTTTTATTATTTTTTTTAATATCAAAGGCCAGAGTGCCAATCAAACAATCCCCTAATAGTTCTGTGTACTGGGTCATTGCCGAGGGGAAAATCGGTCCAGTACAAATTCCTGCAAAACAGATAGGAATTCCTTGTTTCCCGTCCTTCCTCAACCACTCTCAATTACAACAGAAGGACCAACAATCAAAGGAGAACGGCGAAACGGGCAGGCCGGCGCA
>JAKCPI010012262.1:0-13901 GCA_023213315.1 Euborellia annulipes | reverse complement strand
GAATGCATTTTTCTGCCCTCAAAAAATACGAATATTTTGCTAACCACAAATGTCAATCTTTTCTTAATAATAATAATTTGTTCAAAGTAAAAATTTATTTCAAATACAGTACTCTCTGATAACATTGATTTTTCCACCCCTTTATCATTTAAATAATCCCTAAAACAAAAAATTTTCCAATTTTTCTGTTTTAAGTAATAAAATTCAGGGGATTGGCCTAATAGCACACAACTTTCTCCAACCTCTGCATCTGAGTTGCAATTGTATGTCACACCAGATTTTTCGTGTCGAAATATATTTAGTTCCCGACAGTACGGTACATTTGAATTCAGATGTAAAATTTATAAGTATGGGAAAATATTTTCATATTTTGTTACCATGGCAACCATTTTTCCTTATCTTTCCTATGAAACACAAGAGTAAAGCGCGTCTTCAGAAGATTTCAATCGCAAAATGAGAATATACTATTTTAAAGAGCAACCAAAAAATAATTGATTTTTGGAATTTAAAAAAAATCGTTGGAGCAAATTTTGAGAAAATCGAAAAAAAAAACTGAAAAAGTACATCAGTAAAGTACTAGTACTCCTTGGCCGATTTTGATTAAAAAGCTTATTTTTCCGGTCCCGGGGGTGTTTAACTTAAATATAAAATTTCAACCTCCTAGCTCAATTCCTTCATCTTAAAATTGAACACCCACACACACACACACAGACAGACCATGTCGCGAAAACCACTTTTTTGGATTCAGGGGACCTCAAAAACGTGAAGATCCATCAAAATCTCGACATCGAATTTTTGACATGAATCCAATACTTTCTCTCTATATATATATTACATATATACATAGGTAAGAGAAAGTAAAAAATAGTTGACAATTGATTGCACCGGAAGGGAAATAAATAATTTTAATTCAAAACAAACATGAATTCGGGTCATTTAGCTTAAAAACAAAAAAAAAAAAAAAAATTGTCCCGGAAGTTTATTTAAAATCTCCTTTCGGGGCCCGGAGCTACAATGACCCTGTCACCTTTGATGGATGTCGAGCCCTCGGGGAATTTACATTTAATTGACATCATGGCTGGCCTCTCTACAAAGAGTTAATGACTTTTTCCATTGGTATCTTTTAAAATGTTAAACATTTTGTTTACATTGAATTGCAATTTAATTTGGGTGTCCAGGGAAAGAGAGAGAGAGTTTGAGTTATTTTCAATCGCTGTTTTAATAATTTATTCAAATAATGAATTATTATTGTTATGAAAATTTCGATTACTAGCCACGCCACTCCCCAGCGGCGGCCCTTTTTCCTTTTTTTTTTCCTTTTTACTTTCTCTTACCTATGTATATATGTAATATATATAGAGAGAGAAAGTATTGGATTCATGTCAAAAATTCGATGTCGAGATTTTGATGGATCTTCACGTTTTGAGGTCCCCTGAATCCAAAAAAGTGGTTTTCGCGACATGGTCTGTCTGTCTGTGTGTGTGTGTCTGTGTGTGGGTGGGTGGGTGTGTGGGTGGGTGGGTGGGTGTGTGTTCAATTTAAAGCATGAAGGAATTGAGCTATGAGGCTGAAATTTTATATATAAGTTAAACACCCCCGGGACCGGAAAAATAAGCTTTTAATCAAAATCGGCCAAAGAGTACTAGTACTTTACTGATGTAGTTTTTCAGTTTTTTTCGATTTTCTCAAAATTTGCTCCAACGATTTTTTTTTAAATTCAAAAATCAATTATTTTTTAGATGCTCTTTAAAATGTATATTCTCATTTTGCGATTGAAATCTTCTGAACACCACTTTACTCTTGTGTTTCATAGGAAAGATAGGAGAAATGGTTGCCATGATAACAAAATATAAATATTTTCCCATACTTATAAATTTTACATCTGAATTCATATCTTCCGTACTGTCGGGAACTAAATATATTTCGACACGAAAAATCTGGTGTGACAAGCACAGTACACAACTTTCGATTACCGAAGGTAAGAGAAAGTTGTGTGCTGTGCGCCAGTCACACCAGATTTTTTTTTTTAAATTCACACTTTTTTTTTTTTTCTCATTCACACTCACACTCACACACACATTCACACAGTCTTTTCGGCAACTCAGGCCATTTAAGACTTTTAGACGATAACCGTTGAAGTAATATATATATTGTGGGTTGAGGCATTTCTATTTAAGCCATCTGGTATCCAAATGGCTTAAATAAAATCATCGGACTGCCTGGGTCCGAACCCGCGACGTTTGGTATAGGAGGTAGGCACTCTACCTACTACGCCACACCCGGGGGCTGCGGCGGCCCCTCGTCTTTCTTTTTACTTTCTCTTACCTATATATAAATATATGTTAATATATAGAGAGAGGTAGTATTCGATTCATGTCAAAAATTCGATGTCGAGATTTTGATGAATATACACTTTTTGAGATCCACTGAATCCAAAAATTGGTTTTCGCGACATGGTTTGTCTGTGAGTGGGTGGGTGAGTGTTCAATTTTAAGCCTGAAGGAATTGAGCTAGGAGGCTGACATTTTATATATAAGTTAAACAACCCCCGGGAGCGTAGCACGACGCCTAGCCGGGAGGCTTCGCTTCTCTGAATCCCCGCCAGCTGGCTCTGGCCCGTCCGAGGCGGACCCTCGCCTTTTCTTAATTATGAAAAAAAAATCATTACTATTCCAATTCAATGCCTGCTTGAGGATTTGTTTACATTCATAGAATACACAAATGGAAAGAATCTTTAAGAAGTCTTTAAGCATAAAAAATTTCTTTTTTTCAATGAATTAGTGCAATTAAAATTTGAATTTCTTTGGATTGGAAGATTTATTGCATAAATTTTCGACCAAGTGTATAGGTCAGGTTATAATAATAAAAAAGAGATATGTTTTTATTATTGTTCGCTTTATTACAGAACTGGCTACTGCGCTAGAAAGCAGTTTCGGTGGGAATTATCCACCATCTTCAGGCCTGAAAATATATTTATTATTATAAGTAAATTGTAGTTAATAATAAATATATTTTCAGGCCTGAAGATGGTGGATAATTCCCACCGAAACTGCTTTCTAGCGCAGTAGCCAGTTCTGTAATAAAGCGAACAATAATAAAAACATATCTCTTTTTTTATTATTATAACCTGACCTATAATACCTTGGTCGAAAATTTATGCAATAAATCTTCTAATCCAAAGAAATTCAAATAAAAAAATTTCGTTTCAAAATTTCAACAGAAAGTTGCCCAAATAGAGCGTGACAGACACACGGGCATTAGTGAATTATATAAATATAGACTCGTATTTTATACCCTTATAAAGAATTACAATCAAAATAAAAATTCACGCATAAAGTATGTGTGTGTGTGAATGTGAGTGAGATGGGAAAAAAGTGTGTGTTAAAAAAACAAAAAATGTTCAATAGTAAAAATAATTTTATTTGTATTTTTGTATACTTCTTGTATACCTGTATGAATATTTAACATAAGCGCACAAAAAGGACAGATGGCCACTTCAGTTATTTGTGACTAATTTCGTCCTTAACAACAATAAATTTGCTGGCTGTTTTTCTTCTTTCTTGCTATACCCCGAAGGCAATTGAATTTTTATTTATATTATAAATGTAAAAAACAAATCTCCATGTATCTTTTTATCTTCCCACAAAAAAAAACACGAAAGAATATTTATTTACTCTATTTAAATAACATGATGGAGTATTTTAATATTTAAAAAAAATATCTCTGACAACATTTTGCCTCCATATTGATTTGATAATATGAAACGTTGCATAGATTAGACGTCGGTATTCTCTTGAGATGGTCCAGGCCTTCTTCTTCTTCTTCTTCTACTTCTCATAAGCAAGCAAAGTTTGCAGAGCAACATGTCCTCGCCATCTGTTCACGTCGGAGATTAATTCCTCCTTGTTCGCCCTCTTGCCAATATATTGGATAAAATATGTCCATCGTAGTAGAACTTGCTCATCCAAGAGGGAGGAAGGGGGAAGGCAAAGTCTTTTTGCAAACCAAGAGTTTAGTCAGGGAGAAGAAAAAAAGCTGTTAACAACTTTTAGGTAGAAAAAATATTATGGAATGCAAAATAAAACTATAAAAAAAAAATTCATTCAAATTTTATTTAATATTAGGTTTGTTCGTTTCGCTTGCCATTGCAGTATAATTTACACTTTTTACTCTGTTCGTTTAATTTTTTGCATGTTAGCATAACTTGCATTGTTTGTTTGAAACTTGGGCTGGGGCAAAAAATGTATATTTTGCTGCATAATTTGACTCAATCGAACAGCTGGTGTGAATTGTGCAGGGCGATCTCAGCGCCAGAGCTTTAGTAGATGGCCACCTTTTGTCGCCATTTTCTCTCAATCCCCTTTGATTAAAATAATATCGACAATAAAAAAGATAAATAAGTTTTAGGCTTTATTTTCATTTATTTAATTAATTTTATTTTTATTATTAAAGGATCAACGTTATAAAAATATTCGAAACAATCCAAGACAAAAATGACAATTGAAGGTTAGGTTATTAAGAACTCATTTTTGAAGTTCATGGACTTCAATCGAACAAATAACACTTTTTGTTCTAGATAGTTTCGGTACGTTTGCACCTTTTGACCTAGATAGCGTGCCTTGACAGCTTTGCACTTTTTACCATGGCATGTGAAACGAACAAACCTAATATTTTTAATTTTATTTGACCGCCTTAATTATCAACTATACAAATTAACTAGGAATCAGCAACACACTCATAAAATAATTTTTTAGTGCAATTTTAGGCAAAATTTTATTTCAAAATTAGCGAAGGCTACTTACTACCTTTCGGAATTTAATTATTGTCTTAATGCGACTACACACGTAACTGCAATGCAAATTTGACAAGCATGCACGTGCAATCTTTTTATACAAGCAAACTGTAGCGTCTATAGGAGAATTTTGTGGAAGCATTTTAATTGTGTAAGTCGCTGAATGCTCCATTGAATTTCATTCATGGACAATATTTGGGCAAGCAAAACCCTCCGCCATTTTATAGACGTCTTGACATTTGATATTTATTTATTTAATATTTCAATCTAAATATTAATATTTATTTTGTCTCTGTTTAAAGGAAGTGAGTATTCCTTGATATCTTCCAATAAATAACATTCAGAGTTTGACATTTTTAGGTTAATTTTCGGCATAAGCTGTTGCTTCGACAAGCATGCTTGTGCCGAAGGGAATTTGTGCATGCTTGTGCAAAAAGATTGCACATGCATACTTATCAAGTTTGCAGTTATGCGTGTAGCTGCCTTTAGAAAATGTCTATAAGCAAAATCCACATGATAGTGACTACACAACTTTGGATTCATCACAAACCACATCACAATTTCATCAAGTTAAAAATAAAGTTTTAGACGTCGCAAGCCTCCCCCCAAAACACAATACAATCTCCAAACGCAAGTCATTGACAGTGCCCAAAGCTCCTTCGGCCCAGGGGCCCCTAACTAGAGAGGCTCAAACTCACCCCCTCCGAGACGGCCCCCAGGGACCGCGACCCCCTTGTCTCTACGGGAAGGCCGTTCCAGAGGCGAACCGCTTCCACCCGGAACGACCTACCGTATAGGAAAGTCCTGTGATTCGGCACCTGAGGGTCGTAAGGCCTTCTCCTGGAGCCCACTCCAGCGAAATAATCACTCAGATATTCCGGGCACTCCCCTCTCAGGATCCTCCAAGTTAACTTCAAACAAGCCAGGGACCCCATTTCGGCAACTCTCTAAATTTCTATAAATGTGCGAAATGTGTGCGTCCCTTCTAAGTTTACTGACGAACCTGACACCTTTGTAGCCTGTTCATGATCGTAAAGTGTTAAAAAAATTGAGACCAAAACGTCAGAGGAGTACGTAATAATTTGATGTTTCAACTATCATTCAATTAATTGAAACTAATCAAATTGAAATATTTACAAAAATAAATAAAGTACTTACTCTTTCGTTAGTCGCCTATTCCCCATATGACACTAAATTTAAATATTTTATTCATTTGTAGAAACAAATATAATAATTAATTAAATGGACTTTATTCACACACACCCACCACTTGATTATCAACTCAGGTGGCTTTTGATGATTTATCGACATTGATAACCAAACACAATATGGTAGCTCTTCATTTCTGATAAAAAACAATTTGCTCCATATGACTGACTATAAATATTCTTTTTCATGGCCATTGACATCTCATTAACAATTATTTTGATTTTTTAATTCCATTAACGTTTCCTCCCTTCTATTAATTACACATTAATATTTATGGAATAGAGGAGGGAAATTATTATTTTTTTTAAATTATCTTTTCATTTTTAAATCAAAGCTGTAAAAACATACTAAACATAATTAAATAGCTTTTGGATGCCAAATGGCTTAAATGAAAACACCTGGACCCCAATATATATATGGACCTTGTTACGCATTAGTGTGTCAAGCGCCAAAAAATTCAAAATTGAGTTAAACACGGAATATTGCTTCAAATGCTTTAATTAATAGTATTTTTTATGAAATATGTCCTAAAAAAATTTATATTTAATGTTACTTGCACAATTGACAAAAAAAAATTAAGCTTATATATAATCCAATGAAAACAAAAAACTTTAATGTTAATTTTCTCAAAACTCGGTAGCTGCCGCTTGACACACTAATGCGTAACAGGGTTTACTTAATTACTAAATACGAGTATCGTTAAAGTCTTTTTTTTTTTTTTTAAACATTCACACTTTTTTCTCATTCACACTCACACACACACACACATTCACACTGTCTTTTCGGCAGCTCAGGCCATATAAGACATTTACGCTATCCGTTATTTATGAATTTATATATATAGGGGTCCAGGCATTTTTATTTAAGCCATCTGGTATCCAGATGGCTTAAATAAAATCATCGGACTGCCTGGGGTCCGAACCCGCGACGTTTGGTATATGAGGTTAGCACGCTAACCTCTACACCACGCCCCGTGGGCTCGTTAAAGTCTTAAATGGCCTAGGTTGCCGAGAAGACTGTGTGTGAATATGAGGGTGAATGAGAAAAAAAGTGTGCGTGTTTTAAAAAAAAAAAAGGGCATGTAAAAAATAATTGATGTTTGAATTTTAATCAATTTCGGTGGAGCAAATTTTGAGAAAATTAAAAAAAAAAAAAAAAAAAAACTGAAAAAGTACATAAGTAAAGTGCTAGTACTCTTTGGACGATTTTGTTTAAAAGCTTATTTTGAGCGTCCGGGAGGGTACCTAACTTAAACATAAAATTTCAATCCCGTAGCTCAATTCCTTCATGCTAAAAATCATTGCACACAGACAGAACAATTTGCCCCTCTCTCTAAATATTAACATATATAGAGGTAAGATAAAGTAAAAAATCTAATGTTTGTCACCTTTTCTAACGTTTATACACGTATTCATCGTCGTCCCTTGAGGAGGAAGGAATCTTTATATCTATACATTTATATAGGCATAATGATTCCTTATTCCTCAAGCAATGACTATAGTCATTGCTTGAGGAATCAATATATTGAAATAGGAACATTTTACTAACAAAATCGTAAGTATTGAATTTGAATTTTTTCATTGAAATTTTTTTTTTCTCAATTTCAAATAAATTATTGTTTGTCATTTTTCAGGTGAGGTTAGTTTATACTCCAGCCAGGGAATAAACTCCAAACTGCAAATGAAATGTAACTCTTTATTACTTCTCAAAGAAGATGAAAATCGACATATTTTTTGTATTAAATTATTAAAATGATTTGTATTTGTGTTTAATTTACTTGGAAATGTATAAAAATTTATTTTTTGATACAAATTTATTATTTTAATACTTTAATTTGTTTTATTATTTAGTAAAATTGTATATTTTAATATAATATAATTTTTTTTTTTAATAAATAAAAAATAAAATAAATAAAAAAAACTATTATTTCACCTAGACCACTCACTTTCCCTCAAAACTATAAACTCGTAAGGACTTTAATTTTTGTTTATTAAAGCTTTTGTGGTTTGAAATATTATTATTAGGAGAATTTTTAATTATAGACCACATATTTGTATTAAATATTTATTAAAAATATATATATTTGTACAGTATTTATATATTTTTAATAAATATTTAATACAAATATGTGGTCTATAATTAAAAGTTCTCCTACTTTCATTTTTCACAAAAAAGTATATTATTTCTCATAAACCCGTAATTTAAATTTCATATACCAAAAATGAATTTATTCACATACCCGAAAATGAATTTTTTCATATACCCGAATATGAAAAATTTCATATCTGGGTTTGTGAAAATTCATTTTTGGTATATGACCTTTCTCATATACCCAAAATGAATATTCATAAACAGTTTGTGTAACAGACTTCCTATACATGTGTATGAATCTGGCTCGAAAATTTTTAACAGTGTATGAATACGGGTATCAGGCTCCTATACTTTCACAAAATTCCCTAAATTAATTTTCTGATTTCATAACTTAACTAATGTTCATTCGATATGCTAAAATAGTTGCTGTTAGTTTTTTCCGATTAATTGCTACAGAGCATAAATTCTTTTCTTTTTTTTTTTCCTCATTCACACCCACATTCATTTTTGGCAACTTAGGCCATAGGCCTATATGACTTTTAACGATACTTGTATGTTTTAAATATATCTATTTGGGGTCCAGGCATTCTTATTTAAGCCATTTGGTATCCAATAGGCTTAAATAAAATCATCGGACTGCCTGGGGTCCGAACCCGCGACTTTTGGTATACAAGGTTAGCACGCTAACCTCTACACCAAGCCCCGAGGGCCAAAAATTCTTAGTTAATAATTTCTATGGAGCAATTAAATGAAAAACCTGTGAGTGAGATCAAGTTCTTGTGAACAGTAGTTGATGTTTAAGCTCTGAAACCAGATGCACAGATTAGCTTTTTATCTATTTTCGATCGAATTAACTAAACCGTTTGTGCACCCAGAGGTCTACCTAGCTTTAGAGCCCTGCGCGTAGGCAACCATTTACGAAGGTCTGTCTATTTAGTTGCCTTTAAATGGAGATTGCCTTTCGGCAAGAGAAAGTTGTGTTCTGGGCTTGTCACATCAAATTTTTTTTTTTTTTTTTTTGTGTCGACATATATTTAGTTTATACCCATAATAGAAGCTGGCCAAAAATATTTAGTTTCCACCAATATACATGTATTAGAATTCAAGAGATAGAATTTATAAAATATTTATATTTTGTTACCATGTTCTCTTATCTTTCCTATGAAGTACAGGAGTAAATAGGTTTTCAAAAGATTTCAATGGTAAAATGAGAATATATATTTTAAAGAGCATCTAAAGAATAATTGATTTTTGAATATTATTGCTTAATAAAAAATTTTTATATTAAAATCATTTTATTCTTTTGTCGAGTGTGGAAGTGACTGTGATTAATATCTTAGAAGAATGGCAGGAGATACAGGTAGCAGCCAGGAAGGAGCGTCTCCGAAAACAATGAAACTCCCAGATATTCGCGACGTTTCGGCCGAAATTTGACCATCATCAGTTAATCAGGAGTTGTCATATGTAAATTTATATAAATATATTATAACGATGCTAGTCATCCACTGGATGAGAAATAACAAAGATACAAGTTTGGAAACATCAAATTTATTCAGAAAATTTAATTAAAGATGAGACTTTATTTAGGGGTGCACAATATTGAATGTAAAATTAATTTAATTACATTGGTATTATAATTAAATGATGTAGCAGTAACAGCTGCTTCGCTACCTGTTACTGCTAGGGGGTACGTCGGAGTAAATCTACTTCACCTTGCGTGACAACAATAGCAATGCCAATGATCTCTATCATGAAACTCATCAGACTCATTTACAAGAAAAAAAATAATTCATCAATAAAAAAATAATTCATTAATAGAAAAATAAATTTAGTCAGAATGCGGAAACGACAGAGCGCACCACAAACATTAGGAAAGTTGACCGGAAATGCAGTGAAGGCGTCTCGCATCCCAGGAAGGACGCGGGCCAACGCTTGCAAAAACACTTCACATCCGGACCTCGCTCGAAGCAGTTCGAACCTCAGCCCGTAACAGTCGCCGGCTCCCCTATTTTTTGGTTCATGCATCACTTTGAAAACCTACCACTCTTTGGTTTCAAGCCCTTTCGTGCTAACCAACCCCTGGTTGATGCCCTTGTAACACTAAACCACTCCATCTGAGCCCTGGTGGACTCACATTCATTTATATACTCATCTTTCCCATTCTCTCATATTGCTTCCACATCCCATTTTATTCATCCTTTTAGTTTATCCACCCAAAAACGGCGTGGCCATTATTTATTATATACATCAAGAAGTGTATTTTAATTGTGTGAGATTAAAGTTTTTGTTGGCTATTTTTGTTAAAATTTGGAAATTTGCTTTACTTCTTTGCCCCGTTTTTCCTAGGAATCCACATTTGTTTGAAGGAGCGTTTCCATACTTACAGTCCGCTACTCATATCTTTAATACCATCTTTTTTCTAATAATCCTCTCCTTCAGGCACTAACATTATTTTTTGATCCTGTTTCGAGCCCGATACTTTTTTTTTTCCCGTCGATTTCCGACCACTTTGGGCCATTTACTCGAAAACGGAAAAAGTACATCGTCAACGCGGTCGTCGTGACCACTGTGGAAGCAATCATAACGGGACTTCTTATCAACCGCCATTTTTTGTTGTTTTTCGTAAGCTGAGTTGCGTTTCTCTCAGGTGTTACCAACGCAAAAATATAGTGTCGTTTAGTGACTTTTGTAGTGACTTTCAATTTTGACAGTTGGCAAACATGGCTGTCACCAATATGATTGATGTTAAATGCGCTTTACGAGCTGTCCAGCCTCGAAATAACTCGATTAGAGAAATAGAACTCACAGAGCAGTGGGAGATGCGAAAGGAGTAAATGAATATCTGCTCAGCAAAGAAAAATATTATATTCTCTTTCCCACAGCGATACTGGAACTGACAGAGCCATTAGGGTTGGACGACGAACCCTGGAGAGAGTGGTGCAAACATCTGCTCTTCTGAAATCGCTTAGATAAGTTATCTATGAAACTTGTACAAGCAAAATCTCCCACCGATCCTGTCAGTAACCGACTCCTTGTCATCACGTTCCTCAAAATACTATTCGCCTACCCAAACTGGAACTTCCATCGTTCGACGGCGATATAACAAACATAGTGTGAGTTCTCAAGGACTTATTCCGCTTCGCCGTCCATGGAGCCCAAATATCTCGCTCTCAAAAACTGGCTTATCTCAAATCGTGCTTAAAAGGTGAGGCTCATGTCATAATCGCTAGTCTTCCCTTAGAAGAAGAAAAATTGGTGACATCGCTCTAGAATTACTCAGAGCTCGATATAAGGAGCGCTCACGAGACATTTTATATCAAATCGTAGATCGGTTATTGGATTTCCCCAGCCATGACATCACCCTCCGCCTCTTCGCTCCGTAAGCTCTTGGATGTCTTTGACCAAGCGATAGCACAACTAAAAGTTATGGAAATATTTCTATTCTGATGATGACATTTTTATAACAAGACTCATCTTGAGAAACTTGACAGGACCATTGCCCAACAATGGATGTTGTCTCTTGAGGACGGCGATTATTCCGCTCCGAGCGTCGAATCGTTAATAAGATTCCTCGAGAAGGCTGCGAGCTCGCTGCATGGCCTCACGGGCAAGTTTAAAGCCTCAGGCAGCAAACAAACTCTCCTACATGCGGTACATGCGTAACTTCTACCACCAGCTCACCAGCCAAGGGAGTACAATACAAATGTCTCTTGTGTAATGGCCCTCATCTCCCTGTCCAGATGTTTTAAATATCAAAATCTTTCCATTGAAGAACGAGAAAGGATTGTTTTAAAAAATAATCTCTGTTCTTACTGTCTTTCTCCAAGACACGTCCTCAAAGACTGTCCTTCAAAAAGATTGTCCTTTATGTTCCTTGAAACATCACCGGTCCCTATAAACCAGCAGCTCCTACCACATCCACCAGTAGTGGATTTCCTCTGTGTTGCCCTACATAAAACATCTCATATTTTTAACAATTCGCTCTTGCCCACAGCTAAAGTAAGTGTGTGTCCTCCGAAGGAGACTGGCACACCGTTCAGGCTCTTCTCGACACTGGCTGCCAAACATCCGTCGTGTCAACGGCGTTGGCAAATAAATTAAATCTTCCGCATCAGCCCACATGCCATCTCTATTGAGCCACTAGGACAACAGCCGCTTGTCACTGAAGGAAATTTAAAATTAAGGTTCACCTCTCATTTTAACTCTGAGAGAGTTTATGAGGGTAAGCGCCTGCATTTTATCAACTTTGATTGAAAAATTACCTTCAGTAATTGTCCCTGGCTCTGTCAAAGAGGAATATAATTCTTTAGTCTTGGCAGATCCTTCGTTTTTCTCCCCAGGAAAAATTGATCTCATATTGGGAGTGGATGTATTTTCTACTGTTGTTAAAAATAGGGCAATGGAGGATATTGGTCCTTTTAAATGCATGGACACCTATCTGGGTTGGATCGTATTTGGGAAAAAGTCAGGCGCGTGAGCATTCAAATTCGTCTGCACAGGCCCCAGTCGGCCGACTGGCGACCTCAGCCACGGGATCAGATCCTCCTCTCTCTCTGACTCCCCCTTCTTCAGGTCTGGCCGGCCGGCACTCTGCTCTTGCGAACGCCCCGCCTACTCGGGGACAAGCAGCTGCTGTTAGCTTTCCCTTTCATTTCTCTTTTGGAAACAACCCCCCACTCCATCTCTGCTAGGCAACATAACGGTGCTATGTCTGCAATACTTATAAACCGTTCCGGTAACGTTTTCGATAGAGATATGAAAAATGATAATTTAATTTCCGAAAGGGCAGTTCAAGATTTTGAAAAAACATACGGGCAAAAATCATCACGACGTTTTGTTTTATCTATACCTTTAATAAAAGTGCTCAGAGCCTTGGGTACATCAAGACTATATAAACAATTTCTATTTTCAAGAGCGAAGACCAAGAAAAGTACAAATCAAAAAACGGCCTATATCCTCGCAGATTTGTTAAGATCAACATATGATCGAAACAAATAATCAGATCAACATATGATCGAAACAAATAATCAATCTCTCTCTTTAAAAGAAGAAATCATGTTTTCTAAATCTCCACCGGGTATAAATCATATGATAAATAAATAAATAAAAAAGCGTTCATCTATTTCAATTCATTTTATATCCCGTTTGTTTTTCCATCTGATACAATTAACAATTAACTTCATCTGATAAATACACTTTATCGCCCCATCGAAGCAAAAATGAAAAATCTTAATTGTTTAAAAAAAAAATATTTGGCAATAGCAAGAGAAGTTACCTTAAAAATAAACACTTTAAATTTTATTGGAGTGGCATCTCCAACAAGCTCTTATTTACTATTGAAAAAACTCATCCCTTTAAAATGGCAGCAAATATTCCAGCAAGGCCCAAAAGATATTGAACAAGTCATTTTGTGAATGACACACACACACTTTCCCGTTGCAGATAACGTCATAAACATCATCACTGAATTAAAGTCATTGTTGTCCGATGGAGGATTTTCTTGGATTCAATTATTTTCGGTCTACTTAAAAATTATATCAAATCCGATTCATTAAAAAAGTGCACTCTTCCCAACAATTGGGTGGATCCGCCAATATGGGATAATTTTCAATTTAATTTTTAAACAAGCCTCTTCTTGACATAAGATGTCCACCAAAGACAACTCTTGTCAAAGATCTCGTCATCTACAACTCTGGGATATATATATCTTTGTCCATAATCATAAAATTAAAAAAAAAAAAAAAATTTTATTTCAATATTTTTTGAAATTCGGGTCCTTTCAATGGAATGTCACCTTACAAGTGAACAT
>JAKCPI010012260.1:0-32079 GCA_023213315.1 Euborellia annulipes | reverse complement strand
TTGATTTGTATATAGGCCTATATTCTGGTAAACAAGTACAGAATGCGCCTTTGAATTACCGAAATTAAGAAAAAAATTGTGTGCTGTTGGGACCAGTCACACCCAATTAGCCCCCCCCCCCCCCCCAAATAAACGCCTCTGGGAACGCCCTTGCCACGGATAAAACTAGGCCGATGTAAAAACTGTAAAAAACCAAAAACAGGATAAAAGATAAATGAATTTCCTTTCTTGTATTAACTAACTCCTTGTTACGGATAAAACTAGGTCGATGTAAAAAAACTGTAAAAAACTAAAAACAGGTTAAAAGATAGATGAATTTTATTTAAATTTCTTTTTCTCGTCGGACTCGCGCATGCGCTTCCGAGTTTTATACATCCGCCATAGTTTTAAACGTTTTACACAGTATTATCCGCGATTTTGGTACAAAACTACAAAATCATGTATATAACCCAACTCTGATAAAGAGTTATTATATTCAGGGTTGTTTGGTTAAGGTCAAAATTTAAAAAAGTGTTTTTTTTAACAACGATGATTATATTAGACCTCCACTAATGTAAGGAAAATAAAATTCCCGTACTGCACACTTTATGAGAAAAAGATGGTGCGAAAACGCAATGAGGGTTCCATAGGAGTGAAAAGGTTGGAAATCCCTAATGAAAAAAATATTTCCGACTTTATTCAACTCATAAGGCCTAATTATTTATTCACATATCAAGGTAGAGGATTATTGTATTCTGATCCTCCCCCCCACCCCCACCCCTAGGCTCTCACTCCAATCACTCGACTTCAAGTTTTTTTTTTTTTTTTTCAAATGACAGATGCAAGTACCCTTCATCTAGTTTGTTTGTTTGTTCGTTGGGTTGATGACATTCACTCGAGTAGAAATAGACAGACAGGACAAGTAGACCTAGATGACACCGAGGGTTCCGCTTCCACTTCCTCTCTTTTTTTTTTTTAATGAAAGCGATTTGTTTGAAAAAAAAAATCCCCTTTCAATTTACACTCTCTTCTTAGTTTATTTGATCTATTTTTTTTTTTTTTTGTATGTCTTAAAAATGATTGATGTCAAGTACATTTTCATCTCTTTTGTTAGTAGGCTTTAGGAATTTTTTTTTTTAATGAAAATAGTTATTAATAATAAAACTTTACCTGAGTCAATTAAGGAGAAGATTGATGGAGTTTTTGAATAAAAGTACTAGCCTCTAAGTCATAAAAAAAAATATTTTAATAATTTATATCTTGTTTAATAACTTTTTTAGTTTTAAAAAGTTCATTTTTAGCATAGATTTATTAAAAAAAAAACTCTGAACTACTGAGGCACCGGGTGTGTTTTATTAAATAAATGTTTGAATATATAGTATCGATGGCTAACGGGGGACGTTCAACACGCTGTTTGATCAGAGTGACCAATCCCGCGAATAGCATCTCGCTTAACCGCCAGATTTATGTTTGAATCTACATATATTTTTGATGACTTGTCACTTTTTAATTAATTAGACCGGGGGAGAGCAACACCACAATCGTTGAGGTTAAGAGATGCTAAGCGCGATGAAAACTCGGATTGGAGACACCCAGCAATCAGCGTGTGAAACGTCTTCCGGAAGCCATCCGAATATTAAAAAAATAATTAGGTTAGGGTGTCATTTGGACATAACAACACTGTAAAAAAAAATTTAATTTAAGTGTGATTTGGAATACTAAATTTACAAATTTCCCTTGTAAATGATAACTACTATGCATTCAAGGGCGGATACAAGGGGGGAATTTATTTTGAATGTAAAATTTTAAAAATTATTACTTAAAAATTTGATTTGTATTTATATTCTTGCAAACAAGTACAGAATGCGCCTTTAAATTACCGAAATTAAGAAAAAACTGTGTGCTGTGCGACCAGTCACACCAGATTACTCCCCCCCCCCGAAAAACACCTCTGGATCCGCGATCTTGTATGCATTTATCTACTAAATTTACATATTTATGCGTTCAAATATTTACAATAAAAAACATTTTAAAATTACAATTTTCTTCAAAAAATAGAGTATATATTGTAATTTTACATTGAATAATAATTTTTTTCGCAAGCAGTTTGGGAATTCTTAAATTACTACATATTTGCACTCTAATTTTCAAACGATTTTCTAAAATTACAATACATTTGTAAATGGTTTTTGCACACTTACTAAATTTAGTATGTTTTTGTTTATGAAATTTACTTCTTACACTATTGTAAATTCAACAGAATATTTTTTAAAGTCTACAGCACCATGTCCTGCAAAATTTAAGTTTCTTTTATTTTATTGTACAAATTCCCCTTCGTACTCTTTAAAACAGGCAATTCGAACTCACAAGTTCAGGGATTCGACGCCTATATTAGATTTGTAGTGAGGTCCCGTACATATATATTTTATTTTTCTTTCTCACTATCCGACTACGTAATATTTACTAAAAGATCCATTCTACCAGACTTAGCTAAGATGCATTAGATTGCTTAAAAAAGTCTTCCAGAAAATACCCTTGATTCAGGGCATTTAGTTTCTACAATATTTACAAAATATGAATAATAATATATTTTTCATACAATAATTTTTTTAATCTCAAAGAGCCTTCTAAAAATAAGTTTATTTACAGGAAGGTGAAGAAAATAGACTTAATTCGGCCCAAAATAATTTATTACCAATGTCTACGTTTCGGGGACTAAACGTCACCCATCCTCAGGACAGTGTAAATCTTTCGTGCCTCCAGCACTCGTGTAATAAATACAACAATAATTTGTTGTGTGAAATGATGGCTGTATTTTATATTAGGGTTCAGCTCACCATATAGCCAAATTACTTGCAAATTTTAACCGATAAAATTTGCAAGTAATTTGGCTATATGGTGAGCTGAACCCTAATATAAAATACAGCCATCATTTCACACAACAAATTATTGTTGTATTTATTACACGAGTGCTGGAGGCACGAAAGACTTTACGACCTTTGTCCTGAGGATGGGTGACGTTTAGTCCCCGAAACGTAGACATTGGTAATAAATTATTTTGGGCCGAATTAAGTCTATTTTCTTCACCTTCCTGTAAATTAGACGGCCTTCCTCCATACGATTATATAAGTTTATTTAATTATTTATACTCAAATTTAGTTTGGATTATAAATGTTTTCAAAAGACTTCTTAATAATTGACAAGGATCTTAATGAAATGTAAATACTAACTGTTCTTGCTCCGGTGTGAATTAGTTAATTGAATTTAAAAGATTAGATTGAATTAAAGCTTAAACTATAATAGTATAGAGAGGAAAAAAAAAACTAAAAAAAAAGGCATTTGTGAGATTTCCAAGTTGGGCTTTTGGTTTTAATTTTATCCCCTTCCTTGTCGCCCAGCTCAGGACAAATTGGCTTAGATCAAGCCTCGAAGACTTACTTAGCGAGTAAGGGAACTTCTTAAGCTAATTACTAAGAAGTGAAAATGGAAAAACTTTTGGAGACGAACCAACTTAAAAGGGATTTCATAACTTATAAATCCTATCTCTCCATAGACTGTAGGATGGAGCTTCCTAAGACCTAGTGCCCTCGATGCATCGCTGGGGAGAATCAATCAAATTACACCTCGGATCTCTTGCTGTTACTAATTAATAACATCTAATTATTCGATCTACTGTGAATTACAGAAAAAATGGTCTAAATGGCATCAGATATTGTTTTTGTTTTGTTTTAATATTGAATTGTTTTTGCATTATTTTTGTTTTTATATTGTATTTTTTTGCTTTATTTTTATTTTAATATTGTATTTTTTTGCTTTATTTTTATTTTAATATTGTATTTTTTGTTTTATTTTTGTTTTAATATTGTATTTTTTGTTTTATTTTTGTTTTAATATTGTATTTTTAGCTTTATTTTTGTTTTAATATTGTATTTTTTGTTTTAATATTGTTTTTATATTGTACTCATATGGTTTTGTAAAATGTTATGTATTGTATTGCAGGCCGAAACTAATATTGAAAATCTTGACCTTAAAATTAACCAATCCCGCGGGTTACAAATAAATAAATAAGAATGGCTTCAAATGAAAAAAATCTGGTGTGACTGGCGCACAGCACACAACTTTCTCTTACCTTCGGTAATCGAAAGTTGTGTTCTGTGCTTGTCACACCAGATTTTTTGTGTCGACATATATTTAGTTCCCGACAGTACGGAACATTTGAATTCAGATGAAAAATTTATAAGTATGGGAAAATATTTATATTTTGTTACCATGGCAACCATTTTTCCTATCTTCCCTATGAAATACAAGAGTAAAGTGGTCTTCAGAAGATTTCAATTGCAAAATGAGAATATACATTTTAAAGAGCATCTAAAAAATAATTGATTTTTGAATTTAAAAAAAAAATCGTTGGAGCAAATTTTGAGAAAATCGAAAAAAACTGAAAAAGTACATCAGTAAAGTACTAGTACTCTTTGGCCGATTTTGATTAAAAGCTTATTTTTCCGGTCCCGGGGGGTGTTTAACTTAAATATAAAATTTCAACCTCCTAGCTCAATTCCTTCATGCTTAAAATTGAACACACACACACACACACACACACACACACACACCCATCCACCCACCCACCCACAGACAGACCATGTCGCGAAAACCACTTTTTGGATTCAGGGGACCTCAAAACGTGAAGATCCATCAAAATCTCGACATCGAATTTTTGACATGAATCCAATACTTTCTCTCTATATATATATTACATATATATATATATATATACATAGGTAAGAGAAAGTAAAAAAAAAAAAAGAAATTGTTGATGCATGAAATAAAATGTAAAGTCCAGAAAAGTCAAGACGTATCGAGAGAGTATACAAAAAAAAAAAAAAATATATAAATAAATATATATAAATGGATTCGTAAATTTAATTATTGGTGAGATAAAATTTATTTAAACTTTTGGTTAGCAAGTGTAAATTAAAAATATTCAATAGTTTATTTCCTGTTTAACAAAAAACACAAGCAAACGTATTCATATCCTATGTTGGATCTCCAGGCAGATTTATTTAATTGAAGAGTTTCGATGAAAACTCACCTCTTTCTCGTGTGTGTAGAAGAGGACAGCTAAATCGAGCCTCCGCCGCCTTTGCTCTACCCTGGCTGCGAAACTTGTCACGTGACTTTCAAGTTCGTGTGCTACCGAGTAGATTTCATCGGCGTTACATTCGCCGGTCTGCGCGAGTTCTTCTGCTGCCGTCAACAGCTTTTCTGCGTTTGTATATGTATTCTGGAAATAAACAAACAAAACATACAATTAATAATTATATTGAAATAAACGGTACATTGCTTCGATTATTATATTAAAAAATATTTTAATAAATTATCTAAAATTAAGTTAATTATCATAATATGGCAAAAAAATGTGTTAAGTAAATTGATATTTCCGGTTGAGAGATTTATATTTTTAGTGTAAAAAACGCATACCAAATTTTATTGAACAAACTCGTGGCGTTTTTAAAATACAATCACAAATATCAGTACACTGTAAAAAGTTTTTTGTGATTTTACAATTGCTTAGAAAGCAAAAAACAGTAAATTTAGTAGCCTTAAGTCTTTTCAAAAACCATTTACAAATTTATTGTAATTTTAGAAAGACATTTGAAAATTAGAGTGCAATTGTGTGGTAGTTTTAGAATTCCAAAACTCCTTTCGAAATCAATACAATATTTAACGAAAATTACTACAAAATGTTTGTAAAATTACAATACATGCTATATTTTTCGAAGAAAATTGTAATTTTAAAATGTTTTTGTTGTAAATATTCAGAGGCGCCGCAACGAATTTGAGTCAGGGGGGGGGGGGGAACCTACTTTCAAAAAAAATAAAATAAAAATAAAGAAAAAAATATTTATTTCCTTCAAATAGTATAAAGCAAATCTACTATAGATTATAACTTCAAAAAACTTTTGATAAAATCACTAGCAAATTTTAAAAAATTTATATAAAAATTTTTTAATAAAATCAGTAGAAAAATTTGCTTTTTTACTATTTGAAGAAAATAAATATTTTTAATTTTATTTTTTTGAAGGATAAAGTCTAAAAAAGTTTTGATGTTATCTAAATTTTATTATTTTAATTTCATATAAAATGTTTTTAGAAATTAAAAATACAGGGTCTATATAAATATTTTGGAAAAAAATGAATTTCTTACTCTTTTTAGTTTTTTTTTTTTTAATTTAAAAGATTTTATTTTTAAAAATAAATTAAATAAAAAAAAAACATATTGCCCCCCCCCTATAGAATGACAGGCCGGTAGCCTTGTCCCTTGCCCCCCTCCCCCAGTTCCGGCGCCTATGTAAATATTTGAACGAACCATAAATTTGTAAGTTTAGTATTCTAAAACACACTAAAATTAAATTTTTTTTTGACAGTGTACAGTGAGGAACAATATCAAGTCCCACCCCATGCGTTTTCTTCTTGTGAATACTTAATTGTTTTTATAAAAGAAAATGAAAATCTTTATTGGATTTCCATTAAAAAATGTATATTTTTTTTTAAAAACAATGAAACAATTACAAGTAGAAAACGCATCGGTGGAACCTAATATTGTCCCTCACTGTGCATACAAATTTTTGACTATTATATACTTTCTTTAAGTATACCAGGAGCAGTTATTTTTGTTTTTAATGAAATTTGTTAATTATTAAATTGACGCAGAAGAGTATTTAAATGAAGTCAAAACTTTACAAAAAAAAAAAATTACATTCATCTCTCCGAATTTCTTAAAATTTTTTAAAGTGATTTTATGGCAAAATGTCAAAAAAAAAACCTTAAATAAAAAAAAAGATAGATATTTTACGGGCTTTATAAAACTTTGTTATGATTTATTTACCCATATGTATAATTTCTACAAAATAAACTGAAGTAAGAAACTACAGTAGTGAAACTCAAGTGTTTTTAGGTTTATCGAAAAAAGCTCTTGCTCTAGTTTCCAGCAATAATCAGTTAATAACAAACAAAAATTGTACTAATAGCAGCTCTTTGTCCCCCTCAACTCGACGTCATCACTCCTCAAATCTTCCCTTAAAAACATAAATCTAAAGAAATAAATTAATATGCATTTCTCAAAGTGTTAATAAAAAGAAAAAAAATTTAATATCATGAAATGACAACAAAAAATATTTTTAAAATGAAAAATATAAACAACAAGAAGAAAGTATGAATATTAAAAAGAAGAAGTAAAAAAGCCCTTTCCCCTAAACTTGGAGAATATGACGTAATATGCGATTATGTCATGCAAAAAAATTATATCCAAGATTAAAAGCTAATTCGTTTTATCGATTCTACTTTATATTTATGGTTTCCTTTGAAACTTTGAGAGAGTGCAAACAAATAATGAAACAAGTGAATTTTATCGCTAATTGAGACCGAAAACTCACGTATTGAAAAAAAAGCAATTTTTGAATGTGATTTCTTGAAAAGAAAAATATTTTGAAGAAACTTGGATGCAATACCTGGAGGATATATCAAATTATAATTTTCTAAATTCCATTAAAGAGTTTTAGAACATTTGGACCGTATAAAATCATATTAAGATCGCTGAATAGAAAATATAAACAGTGAAGTGGATTTGGTTTAGAATTTGAAATGACAAGTCAAAACATGACAAGTCTCAAGTGGGAGATCTAAATTAATTATACAGTCTTAAACTAACAACTTTAAGAAGATATTAAGCCCATTTGCACCAAAACATCTTAGATCTTTACCTCGACTTGAGCCTTTAAAAAGTAAAAGCGGCATTTTACCTATTCACCTATTTATTTATTTATTTATTTATCTGATTTATTTATTTATTTATATGTACAAATTCTCTTAACAGATATTTATTTTACTATTTACTATTTATATATAGAATATAAATTTTTATTTTTTTTGACGTGACGTCTTACAATGTATGTTTGTATAGTGGCCGGTTAGGGAGGCATGCAGGAAAAACTTTAGGGGGGTTGAATATCTCCTTTGTTTTAAAAGATATAATTATGTTGAATATACGGTTAGAAAGAATGATTTTTCAGCTAAAGATTTCACCATTTAATTTTTTCCTATCATTTTATTTTACCGCGCGGCGGTAAATTCTAATTTGAAAGTTGAAACCACTGTAGATTCCGAACGGCTAATCTTAATCAGACTAAATATCAATATGACGTCAATTTGTGCAGAAAGAAAAACTCTAATTGAATGAATAAAAAAAAATGGCGATTAATAAACTCTAAAAAATCAATTTTTTTTTTTTTCAAAAAACCTCATTTTTTAAGCAAAAGTCGCCCTTAATGGATAAAAGTTTCGCCACACCTGTCCTATATTGTTACTACGAAAATGTATGAACATGTTTGTTAATAAGTACTTGTAAAAAAAAAAACAATACTTTCCCTATATATATTTCAATATAGGTAAGAGAAAGTAATAATAGTGTGAAGTCAAGCAAAAAGTCGTTAAAAAGCCACCGACTGTGTAGAACAATGGTTCTCAACCTTTTTTTTAAGTGCGGCCCACTTTTTTTTTCGTAATTTTTGATGTGCGGCCCACTTTATCCGTAAAAAAAAAACGCTGAGGCCCAGTGTATATATATATAATTTTATATAAATATATATAATTTTTATCTTTTCTTAGACGTCCGCGGCCCAGTTCCAATCAGCTCGCGGCCCACAACTGGGCCGCGGCCCACGGGTTGGGAACCGCTGGTGTAGAAGACACAGCCAACACCAAATTTTTGAAATAATATATATTAAAGAGGCTACACACGTAACAATCATGCATGTGCAATCTTTTTGTACCAGCATGCACGAATTCCCTTCGGCTTGTGCAAGAAACAGCTTATGCCAAAAATTAACCTAAAAATTTAAAGAATTTTAAGTGAATTAACAAAAAAATATAGGTTAAGGGAATAACTCAAAAAACGAAAATACTTTCTAACAAATCTGTGAGTGTTATTTATTTATACTTTGGATAATCATATTTAAGTTAAGAATCCATGTCGCATCCCTCTTGGAGATTTTGAATAAAATAGGGCAATTAATAGCAGTACTTTACTAATGTAGCCTACTTTTTTAGTTTTTTTTTTTTTTTTTTTTTTTTTTTTTTTTTCTCTAAAATTCGCTCAATTCAATTTTGATTAAAATTCAAAAATCAATTATTTTTTAGATGCTCTTTAAAAAAAAATGTATATTTTCATTTTATACTTGAAATCTTTTCAAGCATACTTTACTCTTGTACTTGCCCCTGGACCCCCCGCTAGCTGGCTCGGGCCTGTCTGCGCCGACACTCGCCTTTTCTTAATATTATTACGATTTCCAATCCAGTGCCTGCTTGAGGATTTACATTCATTGAATACATAAATGCAAAGAATACATAAATATTTCTCTATATATTTCCTATGGGAGAGAAATAGTAACTTTAGGAATTAATAACTCAAAAGTTATCAGAATTTCAGTATGAAAATAATTTTCCTGTAATCCTTAGAAGGTCCTCTTTAAGCATAAAAACTTTGGTTTCAAAATTCCAACAGGAAGTTTCCCAAATAGAGCTTGACAGACAGACAGATGGACATTAGCGAATTATATAAATAGATCCTTGGAAACTAAGTAAATGTCGTCATTAAAATTCACTTTATTATGATTTATTATTAACAAAAAAAAAAAACCTCCTATTTATTTGTACAAAAAACTTGGTGTGAGAAGCACGGAACACAACTTTCTCTTAGCAGTCACACCAGATTTTTTTTATTTTAAAAAACGATACCTCAGCAAATGGGACGGCTTTGGCTACCGGTTTTGTTTGCAAGCGCTTCAAAGCCTAATAAGGAGATCAATCGCTCCAGAGAGCTCTAACAAACAAACCCAATATCCGACATGCAATACCTTTTACAATCCAACTTTCTACTAAAAGAACAGTTTAATAATAAAAATTCAGATAAAATGATTTGCAAACACAACGAATATTTAAGCCATATTGGGATTTCCGGTTGACCCTCGGAATTCTTTTTAAAGGAATGATTAACAAAAAAAAATATATAATATATTACCAACTTATTGAAGTAATTTGAATATTCTTTTATATAAGAAACATTAAAATTAAAGAGAAATTTTTTTTATATGATGAAATCATCAAAAATAAATTTTATAGAATTTTACAGAATCCGCGCTTTTATTTATTCAGCTCTAGAATAAGCGAAACTTTTATTGCTTTACTAAGTATGAAACAAATAGGCCTATGATGGATTTCAATTTTTTAAAATTTCAAAATTAAATGCAAAAAAGTAAGTAAACATTTAAACCCAAACAGCTTGGAATATTGCAACAATATTGCGGCAACATTGAAAATCTTGCAAAATATTGACAATATTGCAGCAACATTGAAAATCTAGAAAAATATTGAAATATTGCAGCAACATTGAAAATCTTGCAAAATATTGACAATATTGTAGCAACATTGCTGTAATATTGCAACGGCAATATTCCAAGCTAACCTTAAAAGGGAATATTGGAGCAACATTGCTGCAATATTCTGTTTGAGCTACAATGTTGCTGCAATAATGTCAATATTGGGCAAGATTAAGTAATATTACTGCAATATTCCTAGATGTCTGGATGAAAGAATATCCAGCATGCACAAATTCCTTTCGGCATAATCATGCTTGTGCAAGAAACAGCCTATGCCCTTTATTCGAAGATAAATGTCAAGATATCTATAAAAATGGCGAAGAGTTTTGCTTGTGCATGATTAAAATGCAATCGAGCATCAAGCAGCTTGCACAATTAATATGCTTGGGCTATAGGCGCTACAGTTTGATTGAACAAAAAGATTGCACGTGCTTGCTTGTCAAGTTATGAGTGTAACTCGCCTTAACTCGAGAAACTCGTGATAGATCACCATACAATACTCATGGACCCCTGAGTGAATGATTTCATATTAATAAAATAATATATTCAAAAATATTATTACGAAAATGTATCATAGGACACGTCAAAAAAAATGACAGCTAATAATTAATCGCAAAGGAATTTGAATTCATTGCATATAGAGTAGATCGTGTTTTATAATCGATGGCTATATAAGGCAGTAAATAAATTCAAAAATTCAGGTCAAATGATTCGCAAATTAGGGAGATTTTATTTTTAGGGTCAGGATGATTTGATGAATCATTCTGGAGACCCTCCAGCTCCACAGCCGGCCAGAATTAATATTATATTAAATAACAAGTTAAAATCATTACCAATCTTAAATTAACAGCATTTTCATATATACTGTAAAAAATTTTGTTGATTATACAATTGTGTAAAAAGGCAAATTACATAAACAAAAGCATACTAAATTTAGTACGTCTTTGCAAAAACCATTTACAAATGTATTGTAATTTTAAAAAGCCGTTTGAAAATTAGAGTGCAGTTGTGAGGTAATTTTAGAATTCCTAAACTGCTTTCGAAAAAAATACAATTTTTAACGAAAATTACTATACAATGTATGTAAAATTACAATACATACTCTATTTTTCGAAGAAAATTGTAATTTTAAAATGTTTTTTGTTGTAAATATTTGAACGTTTAGTAGATAAATGCATAGTAGTTATCATTTACAAGGGAAATTTGTAAATTTAGTATTCCAAAACACACTAAAATTACAATTTTTTTTTTACAGTGTACGAATAGAGGCGAAACTTTCCCGGGAAAAGGTTAAAAGATTTAACGTGATAGTCGTCGTTTAATTTAGATTGTAAAAGTCAATATAGCGCAAGGGAATGACAAAATAAATAATTAACAATCACTACCTTGTTTCAAATTAGAATCCATTGACAACTCCAAGTTTAAATTAGAATCCAATATTCATTAAATTAAATCCCTTCCTTCTGATTAAAATAAATAAATAAATCTAACGAAGGTAAATAAGCGGAAAAAAATTTATTTCAATGTATTTAGGTTTAGTTTCTATTATATTAAAAAATTAAATAGTTGTCATGGGTAAGTAATAATATTTTTTACTGATTTTTTTTCTAGTGGTATTTTAGCAAATATTTTTACTGTTATTGAAACAATTATTATTATGATTATAGGCGAATATTCATTTAATAAAATAAAATTTCTAAGTAAAAACGTTGGTGGCGATAACAATTGAAAAAATCTGGTGTGACTGGTCGTACAACTTTCAATTACATAATTGTTCTACACTGTTAAAAAAAACTTCCAAAAACTTCCTATACAAGTATAGGAATTCTGTTTCATAAACTGTTTATGAATATATATGAGAAAGTTCAATTTGGTGCCAACCTAACCAATTTCTTGTATATTTTAAAATTAATTATTTTGGTGAAATTGTTAATTTGAATTTGAATTTTTATAGCTATTTAGTTGAATTACTTTATAAAAATTATTTAATTAGTATGACTTCATAAATATTTAAATAGTTTAGAGCGCGAATTTCAAACCAGAATTTAATAAATTTAGATTTGTGAAATAAATTTTAAAAGAATAATTTCAAGTTTCTTTAAAATAATTATAAAATAATATTAATAAAAATTCCTTGAGGTAGTCGAGTTATTTGAGAACGTTTAGACCAGTGATTCTCAACTTGTCGCGGTACACTTTTAACGATTTCAAAATTTGGCGGCACACAAAGAAAAAGATCCAGTTTAAAAGTTGGTAATTTGTTCATAAACTTTTATATTAATTTTATTTCATATCCTGGGTATATTAATATTAAACCACGAAAGTATATGGAAAATGATTGAAAATTCATATTTTTTTTACAGTGTATGTTTGTCACAGCAGATTTTTGTGTCGACATATATTTAGTTTCGGGCAGTACATTAGAATTAATAAACATAGAAAAATATTTTCCTACTAAGTATAAGAGTAAGGTGTGTTTCGAACAATTTCAAAGGCAAAATGAGAATATACCAGTACATTTTAAAGAGCATCTAAAAAATAATTGATTTATGAAATCGTTGGAGCCAATTTTGAGAATATCGAAAAAAACTGAAAGTTAATCAGTAAATTACTCTTTGAACGATTTTGTTCAAAAGCCTTGTCACGTGTTAGGGTGTTTCCTAACTTAAAAAATAAAATTTCATCCTACACTGTAAAAAAAAAAAATCATAATTTTAGTGTGTTTTGGAATACTAAATTTACAAATTTCCCTTGTAAATGATATCTACTATGCATTTATTATCTACTAAATTTACAAATGTTTACAACAAAAAAATATTTTAAAATTACAATTTTCTCCGAAAAATAGAGTATGTATTGTAATTTTACATACATTGTATTGTAATTTTGGTTAAATATTGTATTTTTTCTCGAAAGCAGTTTAGGAATTCTAAAATTACCACATTTACACTCTAATTTTCAAATGTCATTCTAAAATTACAATATATTTTCATTCTAATTTTCAAACGGCTTTCGAAAATTACAATACATTTGTAAATGGTCTTTACAAAGATTTACTAAATTTAGTATGTTTTTGTGTAGGAAATATACTTCCTAATCAATTGTAAAATTACAAAAAAATTTTTACAGTGTACTAGTTCTTTTCGTTCTTGAGATATTTTGTTCACATGCTCAGGGGAGTTCAAAACGTGTATTTCCATCAAAATCACATTTAATTTTTATATATATATATATATAGGAAACGCAACTAAATAATATCAATTAAATAAATAATGTCATGTGAAATTGGAACAAAAATAAGAGTGATTTTGAACCCCTAAAAAAAAAAAGGATATTCGATCTCTCGGTTTCAAATAAACCAATCAGAAGGAAATACTTCTTTTTCCAATTAAATGGCCGTTGTTTTATTTGACAAAGTAATTACGTACTAAATAATTGGAGAGAAGAGAGGGGGGAGGGGAGAAAGAGAACAAAATCGTGATCAGTCACTTGCTAAATCGAAACTTCTTCTTTTGGACAAGCAGGAAATAAGTGTTTCAATTGTGGAAACAATTGTAATGGAATTTTAAAAGAAAATCATTTCTCTATTTATTAACAATAGGCCTAAGTATTATTATTTGAAATTCCTATCGGTCCTATTTGCCCGAGGTGTCCAGTGACCAGTTACAGCAGATTTTTATTAATAATAATATACCAAGAAACATATCTAAACTCCATCATACGGCATTTTCGCGATCCTACATCATTTATGCAACTGTTTAGGCAGCCTAAGCATCAAGTGATTCATTCGTTTCTAATAGACACAAAAATCATACTGTACTAAATATAATAGAATACTACAAAAAATAATTTCTACAATTTTGCCTTTACATTGTTTTGATATTGTATTGATATGGTTTTTTTGTTTTAATATTAGGATTGTTTGTTTCAAGCCCGACGTGGATGTGCACAAGTAGCCCAAGCCCACATTTCCCCAGATACACGCCTTCCCACGCCCTTGCTGTGTGAAAACCAAGATAGCCCTCAGGCTACTCTTCGATGCTCTTGGGCTGTTCTGGGGTGTGCTTGGGCTGCCCGAGATATTACCAGACAAAACCCGACTCGCACATGTTTTCCTTCAAAATTAGCATATGTTCCGCCTACTTGTCGATAAAGTAGTAAGCCACTTTACCACCCTAAAAACTCAATAACCTTAAGGTAGCAACTCATGTCGCTAACTTCAAACCGTAGAAAAACGCCGCCATTTTTTACACATGCTCTGAATCACGTGTAAATTTTGGCGTCCACTGGCACCCAAAGAGAGAAAATCAAATACCTGGGAGCGGGCAAGTGCTTACCAGGCTCCGCCCACTTGCTTGAAAGAAACATGCCCATGGATGCTCAATTTTGAACCAAACACCTGGGAAATTACCCAAGGATAGAATCAAACTAAGAGGAAGTTACCCTAACTCGGCCCACTTTTTTCTAATCAAACAACGTTTTAAGCACATTTCGGGCAATGGGCATGCAATGTGCATCCAATTGCGAAAAACGAACAACCCCCCCCCCCACCACTTTTAACACCTAACACCAAGAACTCACAGATTCATTCGTTTCTAATAGACACAAAAATCATACTATAAGAATACTACAAAAATATTTCCAATTTCGTTTATTGTTTTGATATTGTTTTTATTTTGTTTTAATCATTGTATTTATATTGCTTTCATTTTGTTTAAATTGGTATTGTTTTTATTTTGTTTTAATATTGTATTTATATTGCTTTTATTTGGCTTTTGTATTGTATTGAGATTTTTTTTTTTATTATTGTATTTGCATGGCTTATTTTTATATTTTTACTGTATATCTTTTGTAAACTTTTTAGCCCAATGGCCCCAAAAAAAAAAAAAATAATACAAATATGAAATTTCTCTGAATAATCGCTAGTCCAATTGTGAATTTATTATTATTATTTGATCGTTTCATTTCTCCTATATCCAAACACCCTGAGTATAGTATTTGCAAATGGCATTTAGTTGAATTCCGAATAGCGCTGCCCATAAGCGAGCCCAATAGGGCCATTACTCTAATGGGCACACTTGACCCTTCCCTTTAAGCGTAGAGACGTCTGCTCTTTTGTGCTCTAGAGCTATGAAATATCCAGCCAGGCCCTGTTAATTGCTTTACGTTTCAATGGTTTAGAATTTTGCGGTTTAAAGGCTAATTTATTCGAGTCACAATTAGTGGGACATCACTTTCGGGATATCTGATCGAGGGGGGGGGAAGGATGTCGTATTTCATGTTCATGAATAGGCAGCATTTACATTTTACTATCTTTTATTGCTCAAATAATTAAACACATAATTTTTTTTTTTTTTTTCTACTAGGGGCTGCTTTATATTGTCACTATATTAACTCGATCAGAAATAATGAGGGTGTGTATACGGTACACCTCTGTTTGAAATCGAATTTACTCACTTGGTTGATTTTTATTTTCTGTATTTTGACGATTTTTTTTTTTTTTATTATTGTCCAACCAACTTGGTAATTTCATGCTTTAAAGCCAAGCAGATATTATTATTTCTTTATTGCTATCAAACCCACAACGACGTTTCGGTCGACTATGCGACCATCTTCATGGCTATAATGGAGTATACAAAGACATAACATCAATAGGTTATAGAAAAAAAAATCAAGACATTAAGATAGAATAATACCTAGGGTTCAATCAATAATAACCCTCTTAAATTCTTTGATAGACATTTATTTACAATTTACAATCTATCACAAATACATTCAGCGCCAGTCAAATTTTCTAATTCATTTATGTTGAAAATTTTCATTTAAACGCATACGATCCGAAAAAAAAAGTTTCACTTGCATCGTGGTTTCATAAAACCACACAATGATTTTTATTTAAGGTCTTTTTCGGCAACGGAGGCCATTTAAACCCTGTCTTTATTTATTAAAGGTTATTGGTAGCCAATCAAATTGAAATAAATTGTGGCATGATCCGGGATGCCAACCCGCGACCCTTGGTTAACCAAAGCCCGAGGGCAACTTTTTTTTTTTTTTAATTTTGCCTTTTCTCATTTAGGCTCCCGGGGAGACGGACGTTCCTCGGGATCATCCAAATAATAGCATTTTAAGGTTGGTTTGCTTTGTTTTTGGATTAATGTTTGTTAACATTGCCATTCCCATAAACAATATTAAAGTGTGCTTTAATCAATTTTGAGAGAAAAATGAGAATATACAATTGGAAACAGGAACGGGAGCCTTTCCGGGAACAGCAGCCAGGTTTGAATAAAAAAACTTTATATTTCTTAGCCGACGTTTCGGGTGCAAGTCGCACCCATATTCAAGCAAAATTGTCAAAATTTAGTACAGATTAATCGGTCCTTAAAATTAATTTCATGTTTATACATGTATCCGTGCGTTCGTAGCATTCTATGGTATGTACAATAACAAAAAACGTTTTGTGATAAGTTTTTACAATGATAAAAAACGTTTTGTGATAAGTTTTTTGTTATTGTACATACCATTGAATGCTGCGAACGCACGAATACATGTATAAACATGAAATTAATTTTAAGTACCGATTAACCTGTACTAAATTTTGCTTGCCCTGAGGATGGGTGCGACTTGCACCCGAAACGTCGGCTAAGAAATATAAAGTTTTTTTTATTCAAACCTGGCTGCTGTTCCCGGAAAGGCTCCCGTTCCTGTTTCCAATTAGAATATCTACAGCCATTCAACTCAAGAAATTTTGAGAATATACATTTTAAAGATCATCTAAAAAATAATTGATTTTTGAATTTCAATCAAAAAATCGTTAAACCGAATTTTGAGAAAAAGAAAAAAACTGAAAAAGTATATCAGTAAAGTATACTAGTACTCTTGGGCCGATTTTATTTATTTTTGCGTTTCCTTCTTGCATAATTTTGAACACACAAAGAGACAGATGGGACCCACATTTTTGAGAAATTACAAATACGGTGGTTTGTTAAATCTCATATTTCAATTGATTTTTCAATTTAAAGTCAAAAGATTTCCGAGATAAGATTATCTTAAAAAAAAAAAAAAAAAAAGCTTTGAATAAATTTTGGAAAATAATAATAACTCGAGAGTGAGAGGGAGAACAAAAGAGTAAATTGGCCCGTTTATAGGTGAACAAGTAGTTTTGTAACCAATTGAAAAGTGGAAGGCTTTTGTGTGTGTTATCTTTGGGACAAGGCACGTGATCCAATCGGATTGGTTTTTATTTGGATCTTAGCTTTCAAGATTGGCCATTTAGATAAGAACATAACGCCAAATGATATTAGACATGCCACTTTGAAAATGCTTTGAAAACAAACAAAAAAAAAATCCGCACTTTGCAGTAATGAGATTTGAAAAAAACTTTTCTTTTATTTTAATAGAATTTGATGTAAATAAAATTTAAAATAATGTGAAAAGAATACAGAAATGATGTTCATTAATTAAAGTGACTCAACAACGTCATTAATTGGTGTTTGAGATATCTCTCGGAGCATATATAAGTATTAATTTTTATTATTTAGCTATTAAACGCAAGATTATGATCAAGGAATATTAAAATTAAAATATCATAGTCATGTTAATTAAGGATGTTGAGAAATTGAGAAAAAGTTGGATGAGAATCTTCAAAATAAGAATAATAATAATAATAACATAGCGAAAGATCTTAAATTTTATGCTTAATAACGTTAATATCACTCCAAATCGATGAAGTAGATATAAATGACTTAAAATTTAATGAAAATACACGTTTTGGCGCCGTTTTATTCCAAAATAGAATATTCCTAGTACAATGCACCCTCCCCCCCCCCCCCCCCTAAAACCCTTTTGACAGGCAAAAAATAAACTCGGCCAAAGAGTACTATGGGGACGTCCACATATTACGTAACGGCTTTTTTTTGATGATTTTCTAGTCCCGTCCCCCATGTCATAGTCACATACAAAGAAACCCCCCTACAAATATTATGTCACAACATAGAACTACTCCACCTCCCCCCCCCCCGAATAAAATCTCTTATACAAATTTCATATCACTTTACCATTTTTTTTTTTTTTTTACTTTCTCAAAATTGGCTCCAACGATTTTTTTTTTTTTTAAATTCATAAATCAATTATTTTTTAGATGCTCTTTAAAATGTATATTCTCATGAAATCTTCTGAAGACCACTTTACTCTTGTACTTCATAGGAGAGATAGGAGAAATGGTTGCCATGGTAAGCGAATTTAAATGCTATGCGACAGTCACACCAGATTTTTTAGTAAATTTTCCCACAATACTCAAATAATCACTCCATTTTTCCCTGTTGTGAAAATCATCAGCCTTTTTTTTTTTTCAATAATTTTTATAAATTCAAAGTAAAGGGGTTGAAAAATAAATTTTATAAATTCAACTTTGAATTGTTAGGTCACACTTAGAGAAACCATCGGGTCCCCGGGTGCGCTGTGCGACGAGTTGCAAGAGTAAATGCAAAATGAGAATACCTTCTAAAAAATAATTGATTTATAATCAAAATCTTTAGAGCAAATTTTAAGAAAATCGAATAAAAACTGATAAAAAAAGTACATCAATAAAGTATTAGTAGCTACTCTCTGATTTTATTTGAAAGCTTATTTTTTTTCCGTTTCAGGATGATGCCTAACTTGAACTGTAAAAAAAAAAAAAAAATTGTTGATTTTACAATTGTTTAGGAAGCAAAATACAAAAACAATTTAGTAAGTCTTTACAAAAACCATTTACAAATGTATTGTAATTTTCGAAAGACATTTGAAAATTAGAGTGCAATTGTGGGGTAATTTTAGAAATATTTTCGAAAAAAAATATTGGGAGTACAAACAAGTTTCAGCCGTTTTTTATCAAAAATTAGGCGTTTATTGTAAAAAACCGTACTTTACCTTTTACCTTTTATTCAAAGTTTTGCCCGTCACTTGCCACAATTTTTTTTTTTTTTTTTTTTTTTTTAAGAAAATAACTATACAATGTATGTGAAATTACAATACATAGTAATTTTAAAATGTTTTTGTTGTAAATATTTGAACGCATAAAATTGTAAATTTAATATTTCAAAACACATTAAAAACTAAATTTTTTTTTTTTACAGTGTAGATATAAAATCTCAACCTCATGTTTTATTTTGAACACAACGTTGGGCTATAATAAATTAACGTTAGAAATATCCAAATTTTTTCTCCTTATTGTTGCCTTATGAATAATAAATAAGCCACTCAATTTGCAAAATAATCATAAAAAAGGGTGGAGGGAGCTTTAAGAGCAAGCGTAAGAGCAATTAGAGGTATATGTCTGTAACTGTACTGACCAGGCCAGGTAAGGGATGGACACCGGACGTCGCCTAACGGGACCGATGTCTCGACGGCCTTTCCGGGACGTTTGCAAGACCATTAGATCGATGCTTTGCATTAACTAGCCAACTGACACTTGCTGATGGGACTTTCGCATGACTCTTATAATAAATATTTATTTTTTTTTATATATTTACAAAAAAGAAAAAATAACATATAAATTACTATTTTTTTTTTTTACTTTCTGGGGAAACTAAATACATGTCAACACAAAAAAATTTGCTGTGACAAACACAGAACCCTATTATCGAAAGGTAAGAGAAACAGTGACGTCATTTTAACTTTTTCTTAGGGGGCAAACATTTTTTTTTCTAAAAATTTACTTACAAATAAATACTCGAATTTAGCCAAAAGATATTTAATTTAATTGTTTAATTTTGTACAGTTTTAGATATATTTTGAAATATTTTGTTTAGAATAATATAAAATTTTATAAAAATGCCCCCCCTCCCAATTGACGCCACTGAAGAGAAAGTTGTGTGCTGTGCACAGTCACACCAGATTTCAAATTTGATAGAGCATCCAAAATACTATTGTCATCAATATAACAGATAAAAATTTTCTACAGTAGTTTTGAGTTTCCATTGCCATATTATTATTTCAACAAGAGCCTACGGTCGTGGGTAAAATATTATAAATTGAAAAAAATGCGTTCCTTATATGTTTAATTAAAGCTTAATTACAATTACGAAAGAAGAATAAAATTCTTTTGACTCCAAAAAAGATCAATCATTAATTTTCTGTCATTCACGTCATGTTTTTAATTAGATATAAATTAAATGAAGATCAAATAGAAAGTGAGAGTCGAAGAAGGATCTTGACAAATCCTTGATGACGTCAAAGAGCGAGATAGAGGATTCTATTTATGTTAGTAGGGAAGGCAAAGCAAGTAAGTGTCAGCAGGCAAGCAGGAAGGAAGAGGAAGAGGAAGAAGAAGAGACTCACTCCTTCCTAAAAGCTCATTGAGGAGGAACTTATTGGCTTTCAAAGCAAATCTATTTATAAAGACTCAATTGGGGGTGGATTATTAGCATATCAACGTGATGCTATTTACATGAAAAAATCTCTAACTATTCTATAAATTTATCAAATAATTTTCTTTCATTCGGTATCTTACACTATAAAAAATTTTTGTTGATTTTACAATTGTTTAGGAAGCAAATTACATAAACAAATACATACTAAATTTAGGAAGCCGTAACAAAAACCATTTACAAATGTATTGTAATTTTCGAAAGCCGTTTGAAAATTAGAGTGCAATTGTTTGATAATTTTAGAATTCCCAAACTGCTTTCGAAAAGAAAATTACAATAAAATGTATGTAAAATTACAATACATACTCTATTTTTCGAAGAAAATTGTAATTTTAAAATGTTTTTTGTTGTAAATGTTTGAACGCATAAATTTGTAAATTTAGTAGATAAAGGCATAGTAGTTATCATTTACAAGGGAAATTTGTAAATTTAGTATTCCACAACACAATAAAACTAAGATTTTTTTTTTTTTTTAGTGTACTTATAAAGTGTATTTTTGCCCCCGGGTGTGGCATAGTAGATAGCGTGCCTACCTCATATACCAAACGTCGCGGGTTCGGACCCAGGCAGTCCGATGATTTTATTTAAGCCATTTGGATACCAGATGGCTTAAATAGAAATGCCGGAACCCTTAATAGATAATATATATTACAACGGTTATCGTCAAAGTCTTAAATGGCCTAAGTTGCCGAAAAGACTGTGTGAATGTGTGTGTGAGTGTGAGTGTGAATGAGAAAAAAGTGTGAATGTTTAAAAAAAATATGGGGATTGACTTCCCCGAGACTTTCTCGTATATTCTTTTGGAATTACGTCTGGGGGGTGTGTGTGTGAACACGATGGCTTAAAAAACCAAAGCAGCTAGATCGATGAAATTTGGTATATGCTCCTTACACTAAAATTGTAGATTTCTATCAACTTTGGAGTAAATACGTCACTTGGAAGTAGTACTTTACTTAAAAAGTTTTTTCAAAAATTTTGAAATTTTCAATTTTTTTTGTTATATTATGATAAAATACTCTATTTTAAAAAGTTTTTATTCTTTGACATTTTTTTCGAAAACTGAATAGTTTTTGAAATAATCAAAGAAGAAATAGAAAATTTTCGTTAATTTTGATAAAAAATCAAAACAAAATCATACAGGTGTCATTAAAAAAAGGGTAAATGTAAACAAATTCATTTGTTTCACAAATTCATTTGTTTATATTTACCCTTTTTTTAATGACACCTGTATGATTTTGTTTTGATTTTTTATCAAAATTAACGAATATTTTCTATTTCTTCTTTGATTATTTCAAAAACTATTCAGTTTTCGAAAAAATGTCAAAGAATAAAACTTTTAAAAATAGAGTATTTTATCATAATATAACAAAAAAATTGAAAATTTCAAAATTTTTGAAAAACTTTTTAAGTAAAGTACTACTTCCAAGTGACGTATTTACTCCAAAAGTTGATAGAAATCTATAATTTTAGTGTAAGGAGCATATACCAAATTTCATCGATCTAGCTGCTTTGGTTTTTAAGCAATCGTGTTCACACACACACACACACACACACGACATAATGCCAAATATGGGGATTGACTTCCCCGAGACTTTCTCGTATATTCTTTTGGAATTACGTCTGGGTGTGTGTGTGAACACGATTGCTTAAAAACCAAAGCAGCTAGATCGATGGAATTTGGTATATGCTCCTTACACTAAAATTGTAGATTTCTATCAACTTTTGGAGTAAATACGTCACTTGGAAGTAGTACTTTACTTAAAAAGTTTTTTTTCAAAAATTTCGAAATTTTCAATTTTTTTGTTATATTATGATAAAATACTCTATTTTAAAAAGCTTTTATTCTTTGACATTTTTACGAAAACTGAATAGTTTTTGAAATAATCACAGAAGAAATAGAAAATATTCGTTAATTTTGATAAAAAATCAAAACAAAATCATACAGGTGTCATTAAAAAAGGGTAAATATAAACAAATTCATTTGTTTCACAAATTCATTTGTTTATATTTACCCTTTTTTTAATGACACCTGTATGATTTTGTTTTGATTTTTTATCAAAATTAACGAATATTTTCTATTTCTTCTGTGATTATTTCAAAAACTATTCAGTTTTCGTAAAAATGTCAAAGAATAAAAGCTTTTTAAAATAGAGTATTTTATCATAATATAACAAAAAAATTGAAAATTTCGAAATTTTTGAAAAACTTTTTAAGTAAAGTACTACTTCCAAGTGACGTATTTACTCCAAAAGTTGATAGAAATCTACAATTTTAGTGTAAGGAGCATATACCAAATTTCATCGATCTAGCTGCTTTGGTTTTTAAGCAATCGTGTTCACACACACACACACACACACACACACACACACACACAGACATAATGCCAAAAATGGTTTTTTTGGACTCAGGGAGGTCTAAAACGTGGAGAAACATCAAAATCTCGAAGTCGAATTTTTTTACGATTACATAACTTTCTCTATACGAGAAAGTAAAAAATAGTTTTTTTGGACTCAGGGAGGTCTAAAACGTGGAGAAACATCAAAATCTCGAAGTCGAATTTTTTACGATTACATAACTTTCTCTATACGAGAAAGTAAAAAAGTGTATTTTATTAATAAATCACCTAGTGTTGCATTTAAAATATTATTACTCTTAAGGATACGACATGTTATTAAAAATTTTCTAAGAAAAAATAGTTTTCTCAAATCTTGGAGGTGATAGGCAGAATAGGCAAAATCTCTATCAATGTCGAAGAGCGAAATTTCATAGATAATGGCATTTAAATGTTTAAGAAAGAGTCCCAGTCGTAGGCTCTAGATGAAGTATTGTTTTAAATGATACGGTTATACGCATATAGAACAGTTTATAAATATTTTAATATCATTGTCATCTTAAGAAGTCGATTAATTCCGTCGAAATACACTATAAAAAAAAAATTGTGTTGTTTTACAATTGTTTAGGAATCAAATTACATAAACAAAAACATACTGAAGTTAGGAAGTCTTTGCAAAAACCATTTACAAATGTATTGTAATTTTAGAGTGCAATTGTGAGGTAATTTTAGAATTCCCAAACTTATTTCGAAAAAATACAATTTTTAACAAAAATCACTACACAATGTATGTAAAATTACAATACATACTCTATTTTTCGAAGAAAATTGTGAGATAATTTTTTTTTTTTTTTTTGCTGTAAATATTTGAACGCATAAATTTGTAAATTTAGTAGATAAATGAATCGTTTATTTCAGAAAGCACCTAAGTGCACTTTTTTCAACTTTCGGAAAACTAAAAAAAACTGTTTTGCAGCTTAAGTATAGGTCTAGTCTTCTTCAAATATTTTTTTACCAATTCAAAAACATGCTATTGGGATAATCTATTTAAAAATTATTTTTTTTCCCTTAAGTTTTTGAGTAATTAATTTTTGAAAAAATTGCACTTAGGTGGTTTCTGAAATAAACGAGTGATTTTTTAAAAATTATTATTGAAATTAAGTCAAACCATTAATTTTTACCTGTTTTGGTACAAGGGCGGATCCAGAGGTGTTTCTCGGGGGGGGGGATAATCTGGTGTGACTCGTCGCACAGCACACTATTTTTTTTTTAATTTCGGTAATTTAAAAGCGCATTCTGTATTTGTTTGCCAGAATATAAATACACATCAAATTTTTAAGTATTAATTTTAAAAATTTTACATTAAAAATAAATTTTTTTGCGAAAAAAGGTATTTTTTCGAATCCCGGGGGGGGGTAATTACCCCTTTACTCCCCCCCCCTTGTATCCGCCCTTGTTTTGGTATCAAAGGTAAGTAACAGACACACTTAATTATAAAAAAAGAGTGTTTTGACTATGCCTAAATCGAAAAATACAAGTAGACTACACGCTACAGTATGTCTATATACAACAGCGTATATACAGAGACGTACTGCAGTCCTTTGAGCCTAGAATTCCGAATAATGTTCCGTTTGTATTTTTCTTCGTGCACAACTTCACGCCTACGCCTGGGAATAGGTTCATCATCTGAACTATCCGACATGGCTTAAGAACTAAATAATGTAATAATAAACAACAAAATAACACCTAATTTTCACCGAAAACTAAGTACTCAGTGTTAGATAACCTTTGAATCAAACCAGCGAGTCATAAAACACGTGATGTCTACAGGGCACGAGTGAAATTTACCGCAGAAAGAACCTAAGCGACGGCTGCGAGTCACAAAACACGTGATGTCTACAGGGCATGAGAGAAATTTACCGCAGAAAGAACCTAAGCGCCGTCGCTTAGGTTCTTTCTGAAATAAACGGATTATTTTCAAGGCTGCCAAATAGCATTGCTGATGAGGAACATTGGTTATTTCGGCACTAAAAGATGTATTTACCTTTAAATTGTACATTAGCACCAAAAACACATTTTTTGAAATTTTGTCCCTTAGGTGCTTTCTGAAATAAACGATTCAAATGCATAGTAGTTATCATTTACAAAGGAAATTAGTAAATTTAGTATTCTAAAACACACTAAAATTAAGATTTTTTTTTGGCAGTGTAATTAATGTCATGTCTAGGTGGTGCCTTTAATATTTTAACGCCGTATTTAATGCATCAAAATGGCGTCTTTAACATAAAAAGTAAGGTGACAGTTTTGAAATAAAAGTAACATTTTAACGTCGAAGTTAAAACTTGGTTTAGAGAATAACTTTTCTTTTTAACACCCAATTTATGATATTAAATTTTAACGTCTGTTTTTAGGGAATAGACATGTATATCCGATAAATAAAATAATATTTGAAATAAAGCTAGACTTGCATCAAAGAGTATAAAAAAATTTAGTAGATACCGGTATCAAAAATAAAATATAACATGAAAAGTAATTATTCTTTGCTCTCTCTAATTTTATGATAAACAAAGTAATATTAAAAAAGAGAAGAATTTTCTTCGTTTATTAAATTTATAATGAATTGTTAGTAAAAATAAAAAAAATAAATAAATAACGAACTGAGATTCAAATATCAACTCGCATCATTTTTATGTAAAATATCCTTTTCATCCTGAAATTACGTCCTATAACCAAAATAAAAAAAATCTCTCTCTTTGCCTTTAATAAAATTTTAATGGCATTTTTTGTAAAAAAAAAAGATGTCTTTTGCAAATGAATGAATAAATTAACTTAATAAAAAAATTATATTCAATTTATATGCCCCCGGGGGGCGTTTAGAATAATGAGAAAGAGCTTTTTAGAAATCAAACAAAGAGAGAGATCTCTTTTGAAATTTGTTTCTTTGTAGTAACGAAAAAAAAAGAAGGGAAAGGTTAACCTTTAATTAAAGTCTTAAGAAAGCCATTAAAATTCTTTTGTTTTTTGAAAAGAAAAGTGAAGCGAAACCGCCGTCTCGGATTAAGAGGATTCTGAATAAATATTTGTTAATTAATTAATGTTGTTGTTGTTGTTGTTTTTTTATACATATATCAATAATAATTAATTACCTGATCATTCTCGAAATTCTTGTTTAGAAAGAGTCTAAATCGTAAAAAAATTAATTTTTAATAAAAAAAAGTTACTTTCATTTTTTTATTTTTTTAGAAAAAGAATCTTAAAAATGTTAATGTGGTGACTAAGCGCACATCACACAACTTTCTCTTATTAAAGGGGGTTTATTAATTAACTATCTTCTTTTTTTTTAATATATATTTCTTATTTAAATCCATAAAAAAATCTGGTGTGACTGGTCGCATTCACACAGGTTATAATTGAAAGTTGTGTTCTGTGCTTTATCACACCAGATTTTTTGTGTCGACATATATTTTTTAGTTTCCGACGATATATTAAAATTCAAGATGTGAAATTTATAAACATAGGAAAATATTTATATTTTATTAATATTGCACTTTTATTGTTTTAATATTGTATTTTTATTGTATTCTTATTGCTTTGTTTTTGTATTGTATTTATAGTGTTTTGATCTTGTTTTGGTTTTGTATTACTTTTGTATTCATATTTATTTTGTATTTTTATATCCAGTTTTAACCCATTAGCTTAAACGGGTAAATAAATAAAAAAAAATTTATATTTTGTTACTATGGTCTCCTATCTTTCCTATGAAGTACAAGAGTAAAGTGTGCTTCAAACAATTTCGTGAGAAAAATCAGAATATACGTTTTAAAGAACATCTAAAAAAAATTGATTTGTAAATTTTAATCAAAATCGTTAGAGCCAATTTTGAGAAAATCGAAAAAACTGAAAAAGTACTTCAGTTTAGTAGTACTCTTTGATCAATTTTATTTAAAAATTTATTTTCTTGCCTCAATGAGGTATCTAACTTAAATATACAATTTCAATCTTGAAGCTCTCATTTTCTTCATAGAGCTAGACAACTTTTTGGTGCTTCAAAACGTTCATCAAAATTTGAAGGTCGAATTTTTTGAAATGATTCTTGGAATTAGGAGACGTTAAAAAGTATTTCCATTAAAATCGATTTCTTGACCCGATCTTTCTATATTAACATATAGGCTACAGAATAAGAGAATGTCAAAGATTCGATTTACTAAATCCATGATAAATAAAAATATAATTAATTTATTACCGGCTACGGCAGAAGCCACCACCTTTTTTTACATTTTGCATCATTTTTTTGTTTTTTTTTTTAATTTAAAATAATATAACAATAATTACAATTTTCTTCGAAAAATAGAGTATGTATTGTAATTTTACAAACATTGTATAGTATTTTTCGTTAAAAATTGTATTTTTTTCTCGAAAGCAGTTTAGGAATTCTAAAATTACCACACATTATAATAATGAAAAATTGGAGATATCAGCCAAATTGGAATAATCCAGGTTCAATAAAACTCCCAGAATAAGACGTCAAATGTCATTCTAAAATTACAATACATTTTCATTCTAATTTTCAAACGGCTTTCGAAAATTACAATACATTTATTTGTAAATGGTTTTTGCAAAGATTTACTAAATTTAGTATGTTTTTGTGTAGAAAATATGCTTCCTAAACAATTGTAACAATTTTTTTTACAGTGTATATATATTAACATATAGAACCCTGAATGCAATGGTGCGAGAAAGTAAAAGAGAAAGTAAAAAAATAATTTTGTTTAATAAAAAGTCCGAAACTACCAAAAAAACAAGAATTGAATTTTCTAACAATTTTGGGAATATAGAAAAAGAAAAACTAAAATTGTAAACGTAGAGGATTGTACTCTTTGTAAACACACACAGACAGATGCATAGGCAGACAGAGATGGACCTTTTTTTTTAATTACCAATATAATTTAAATAAATTTTATGATTACTCCAACTTCAGAACTTTTAGTTTTAATAATAATTCAAAAATATTTAAGCTCTTCTTTGATATATTTAAGTTTTAATTCATAATAAAATAAACTTATCACATTAATTAACGGAGATAAAATTAAAGGACTCTCTCTCTCTATAGACGCAACTTTAATTAATAAGGAAGGGTTAAATATTTAATAAACAACTCAGCGGAAATTTCTTCCTTGATCTGTGTGGCTGAGAGATACAGCATTTAATATTTCGCAGAGTGGCTTGTAACGTTGATGAACGTGGACAAAAGGCCCTGGACCAAGGAGGCTGGAAATGGCCGAGTGTGAATCATCTGTCTGAGATCACTTTACCCCCATCTAGTCCATCAACATAGATTATGTTCCATTGGGATGGGAGTGATTTGTGCAGGGCACCGGCCGGAAGCCATCAACTACACTCTGAGATTATCCACTTTGCATTCATTTTCATATAAATAAATGGAATTATCTTAGAAATAATGAGACTAGAAACAGATGCGAGATGGGGGATAAAAAAAATTCACAAGTGTCTGTCTGTATGTGATCAAAATATCTCAAGAACCAAAAGAGCTAGGATGTTGAAATTTTATATTTAAGGTGCGCGTCTCGGGGTGCTAATTTTGGGACTTTCCAGCGGCCACAATTTAGAAGCTATCGACCTGAATTTTTTTTAAATTAAAGCTATTTAAAATATCTACAACTTATAGAAGCCCTTTTTTTTGATTTTCGAAAAAAAAAATTTTTTTTAGATTAATCGCATTAAATAAAAGATATTTTTAAAAAATCAGCTCTATAAGTTGTAGATAATTAAATTAGTAATCATTGTGTTAAAAAATAATTAATTTTTTGCCTTTAATTAATTAGCTGGAAAGTCTAGAATGAAATGCAATTTGTCCCTTGTTTTCCTATGGGGAACACTAACGCCATCTCTTGCCGCCTAGAGGAACTCGGTAGTCAAAAGCTTTCTAACGACTTTTCGAGACGCGCACCTTAAGTTAGGCACCGCCCTGGGACATGACACGAACACTGTAAAAAACTGAGATTGTATTTATATGTGGGGTTTCACTGGGTTATGTGAGTAAAAACAAAGAATATACTGTATATTATACTCGATATATTTCGGGATATTATCCTATCTTCAAGAGTTACAAACGACTATATATATTCTTTGTTTTTACTCACATAACCCAGTGAAACCCCACATATAAACACAACCTCAGTTTAAAATGTTTCACCTAAAACCTACACCGCAATCTCTAAACTTAACTGTAAAAAAAATTTTGTAATTTTACAATTGTTTAGGAAGCATATTTCCTACAGAAAAACATTCTAAATTTAGTAAATCTTTGCAAAAACCATTTACAAATGTATTGTAATTTTCGAAAGCCGTTTGAAAATTATAATGAAAATGTATTGTAATTTTAGAATGACATTTGAAAATTAGAGTGCAATTGTGTGGTAATTTTAGAATTCCCAAACTAATTTCGAAAAAAATACAATATTTAACGAAAATTACTAGACAATGTATGTAAAATTACAATACATATTCTATTTTCTTTCTTTTTTTTCCATTTTAAATAAATTTGCATTGAATATATGATAAAAGACGAATAAAAAAAAGGGAATCCACAAAAAAATGTAAAACTTTCTGAAGGAAATATAAAATGTTAATTTTGATGAAATTTAATTATGTAAATTTAGAGTTAAAAAAAAACGACATGACAATTTTTTACTCTTTTAACCGAGATTTATTCAATTAGAAAAAAACGAAGAGGAATTTAAAACGAACACGCGCGCCTTGATTATTCGCCACACAGTAGTGCGGGGAAGAAGTTATCTTTTGTGGTCAGCCGAAAAAGGGAGAGATTACGAATGTAGAGCACCTCGGTGGTGGTTGGTGCCTTCCTTATCAGTTCTTGGGATTACAGACATATCGGAGAAAGACAGAGTAATCAGACATTGGAGGGGAGGGGGATTTTGGAGAAAACACAAAGCTACGCTTGATTACCCAGGATCAAAACGCGATTCCTCTCTTAGGGCTCTCAGCCTTAATCGTACCTTCACTCTATCCCTATAATAGTCTGAGAAAGTAAAAAAAAATTCCTCAATCATAGGTTGTTTTATTTTTTTTTAAGAGAGGAGGGATAAAGTTTGTGAATCTGAAACATATTTTGAAAGTGGTGTTAAGTCCATTAAAAAAAAATCATTGTGTGGTTTTATGAAACCACGATGCAAGTGAAACTTTTTTCTCGGATCGTAGGCATTTAACTGATAATTTTCAGAAAATTATTCAATTAAAATCGCGTTTTTAATCTTAACTTAATAATTGGAAAATGGGAAATCAATAGACGCATGTTAAAAACTGAGAGCAATATTTATTTAGTAATTGAAAATTTGAATCATTTTAAATTATTTTAGAAATTATATTTTATCAATTTAAAAATATGAATTATTAAATCTCACAATTATTTTTTTATAATTCGTCATATATATTAAATTTCAACTTTTTTAGTCGTCACGGCTTGTGACGTCATGACTTGTAGCGTCACGGCCCTTGACGTCATGGCTTGTAACGCGACATGCTGATAGAAGAGCGAAAAAATTTGAGGGCATCAAATAAAAGTTTCACTTAAAAAAAAAAATTAAATTAATTCAAACAAATTTTATACATGTTTAATGCCCAGTTGCACCAACATATCTCAAGTCTCAAGATCGTCTTACATCTTACATTTGAACTTAGAGTGTTGCACCAACATTTAATACGAACTTAAGTCCTGATTTTGAGCTTACATCTCAAGTAGTCAAATTTGGCGACTTAAGTCCCTCTCAGCCTGAATTCGTAACCTAAAAGGAGAATTGTGACATTTTATCTATTCAACTATCTATATAATCCCTTAGAATATATATATATTTTTTTTAATTAATCAATCTTATTGTTATTATTTAAAAAAAAAATTATATTTTCATACTGCCTGTCAAGAATTTTTAAAAAATTTACCAGGTATATTTATATTATATATAAAAAATTCGAAATAAAATTTGTTGAAGCATAGACGGGGTGTAAAAGTTTAAACTGTTTTTAATCGCTATAAATTGGTTTTTACTTCAAGATATTAATAGAAAACGTGAATATTGGTGTGGATGGAGCTGATCGGAGGTGAAGATTTTGATGTCTGCATAATGTTATAATTGACAGAGAAGGTTTTGAACATAACCTCGTATTTTCAAAATATATCTGTCAAAATTCAATATGATTTTAAATAAATATATTAAATATATTTTTACTGTTAAATTTATTAATATATTAAATTAAAATATTAGCCTAAATTAAATTATTAATTTGTTTATTAATTAAATAAACCCATTATTAAAAATATAATATATTATATTAAATATTTTAAATGAGATATTAAAAATAATAGATTTAAAAGTTGATTGAATTGAAGTGGCAGAAAAACGTCAAACAAAAAGTAAGTAAATTTATTTATTTTAAATTTAAAAAAAAAATACTGTAGATTAACTTACAATTTGTTTGTGTTTTTTTGTACCATTTCATTCAATAGTTTGTCTAGAGAAAAATATATTATCAAAATTTTTCTCTTTTTTATTTTCCCAATGGGGGAGGACCTAGAAATACTTCACTTATTAAAATTTGTTAATATTTTTGTTGACAGAATTTGATAAAACAGATTAAGCGCCTCATTATTTATTTATTTATTTTTATTTTGGTCCGATTTTGGTTAGCAAATATGTTTTTTTGTTGTCCTGCAGTGCCGCCTAGTGGCTAATTTGTAACAAAAATGCGAGGTTGTCAGATGTTGTTTTTTCTTAAAGGCAGCTTGGGTAAGATCATTTGAAGATTCATTGGTGCAACGTTTTAAATCTCAAGCTGAGACTTGAGTTCAAGACGGACTTGACCAAGTCAAGATCTGAAACTAGTTGGTGCAACT
>JAKCPI010012259.1:0-13700 GCA_023213315.1 Euborellia annulipes | reverse complement strand
AAAAAATCTGGTGTGACTGGCGCACAGCACACAACTTTCTCTTACCTTCGGTAATCGAAAGTTGTGTACTCGTGCCCACAGACAGACCATGTCGCGAAAACCACTTTTTGGATTCAGGGGACCTCAAAACGTGAAGATCCATCAAAATCTCGACATCGAATTTTTGACACCAATACTTTCTCTCTATATATATTACATATATACATAGGTAAGAGAAAGTAAAAAATCTTGAAACATGAAGACCATTTTGAGGGAAGCACTTTTTTTGGACTTAAAATGTGTATTTCTATAAATGTCTTGAAATAGAAAGCGAATACGAATCCTTTTGATTATGCAAGCATCGTATCTTTTCTGGAAAGTTTTTACATAACTACAAGGCGCTCTCCTTAAATAAGTGGGCCTCTACTGGCAGTTTTGTTAACTCCCCTTGCTGCTGAGAGGAACGATGTTAAAATTCAAACATGAACACGTTTCCTTTCCGATTTTCTTTAATTTAACTATCAATAGAACGAACCCATCTTCATCTTTCTATTATCATGCTAGCCTATAATTTTATCAATAGATCTTCGTTTTATGAATCTACTAATATCTATAAATTAATTTTAAAAAAGTATCAAACTTTAAAAAAAATATATATAATAGTATGGTAGTCTAAGTATAATATTTATCAGGTGTGAAAACATTTTTTTCACTATCTGACATTAATTTTATACTTTTAGGGCTGGTTGCTTCACTTCTAATTAACCAGCTATCCTTAGGATAAGCTGGTTGCCTATGATTTTCAAGTTTTTTTTACATATAGTTTAGCTAATCATATGATTAAATAAGATCGTAGTTAACTAGCAAAGACCCAAAGTTCGATATAAGGTTTAACTATGGGTGAAATTAGGAACACAATCTGTTTTATTTATTTTTTTGGAAATTTTAAAATTTTTGTTAAAAAATTTAATTAATTATTTTAATTTTTAATATTTATTTTAATTAATTTTAATTTTTTATAAAAGTTGCTTTTATTAAGTTGCTAACTTCACAAAACTTTACTTATACCTCAGATAGCTAATTATTATTATATGTGAAAAAACTCATTTTTTTTAAACTCGAAGTTTAAGCGTGTTCATGTTTACTATGTCGATGATTTGCTATCGTTTGGATAAGTTTTCTAGTTGACTAGAAGTGAAGCAACCGGCCCTTAAATTATTAAAATTTTCATTGTTTAGTAGACCTTTTTAATTTGTAAAAAATTTGTAAAAAATAAAGAAAAACGTGATAAAATACCTATTTTAACTCCAACGCCGAACATAGTATTTTTGAATCGATCGATAAATCCCATTTTTGTTTCAAACGGTAGATATGGCTCCGAAACATAAGCGTAAGGAGTGGGCGTACCAACAGCATCTGTCACCCATGAACTTCCAATATAAGATGCTATCTATAAAAAAAAAAAAATCATTTCTAAAAAAAAATTTAAAAAATAAGGAAAATAAAATTTTTCAATAGGATATAATCTTTGACATTTTATTAACCTGAGGGTTCGTTTATGTAGCGTGTTGTAAGTAAGAGAGTTAGCGTTTTAGCTACTTTGTTACATTTAGAAGATTTGTATTATTAACAATTAATTAGCTTTGATTTTTCATAGAAACAGATAACCTCCAAACCAAATTTTTATGCTTTTATAAAAGATACATAATATATAATAACATTTATAAAGTATTTATTGTTAAAAGATCAATAAAAATCAACCAAATGCATTAAATATTATTAGCTACCATTCTGACATCTCTTGGCAAATTTTTGAATTATTTGATATTTGGGCATATTTTTTATGACACACAACGCCATCTTATCGGGAAAACATGCGTAACCACTTCGCTCCCGTGCCCCCTTAATGGAAGCAATTTTCAATTTTTAAAAACTTTTTTGGAGCACCCATATGGGAAATTCGGGATTAGATTATTTTTCTTAGACCTACACTAACGTTCACTTGTTATGATTTATTTATTTTGTATTTCAAAGTTCAGAGGTCTCTTAAATAAATTGAGTTAATTTTTTTTTCCAAGTTTATTGATACAAGTTTTTTTATTTATCAATTTAACAAATTATTGATAATTTAAAAAACATTCACACTTTTTTCTCATTCACACTAACACTCACACACACATTCACACAGTCTTTTCGGCAACTCTGGCCATTTAAGACTTTATACGATAACCGTTGTAATTAATATATGTATTTGGGGTTCAGGCATTTCTATTTAAGCCATCTGGTATCCAAATGGCTTAAATAAAATCTTCGGACTGCCTGGGTCCGAACCCGCGACGTTTGGTATAGGAGGTAGGTACGCTACATACTACGCCAAACTCGGGGGCAATTTAACAAATTAGACAGACATATTAGACAGAGTATATTAAAAAAAAAAATTACTTATATATATATAACATATATAACATATATAACACATATATAACATATATAACAACATATATAACATATATATATATATATATAACATTTTTTTTTTTTGCAATCACCCAAATAAATCAAGAGCATAAGTAGATACATATATTTAAATAATTTATTATGCAAAAAATGTAATTTTACCATTAAGCAGTCCAAATATTTATTAATGACACTATTAATTAAAGATAAGGTATTAAATTAAACAAATGCACATTTCGTTAAAATTTATTTTCGGATAACGTTGACCATTATATTAAAGTGATTGAGCAAACGTCCCTCCAACTGCCCCAAATAAGAATCCATCTGCTCATTCAATTATTTTATTTAATTCTATTTGTTACCTGAATAAGAGGGACGTCAAGAGCATGGGCAAAACCCATAAAACATTCGTTGAAAAATCCCTCCACGATGACAACGTCGAATTGACCTTTCGCTTTCATCAAAGGCTTGAATCCTGGTTCAGCTAAGATATTTTCACAAATTTCCACCGGAAGCCCATTACAACCTTCATATAATCTACCATTGTAATTGAATTCAATTCAAAAATAGTCTACAGTACCTGCAATAAAGAATTCGATTTGATTAAAAAAAAACTATTCTTAGAAACATGGGCGTAGCCAGACATCTTGTTAGGGGGGATCAACCATTCGTTAGGACGAGAGGGGGGTTGCAATTAAAATAAACATAGATTATTAATTATTTATTAAATGTAATTATAATAATATAATTAATTATTTTCCTCTATATAAGCTCATTTAAAAAAAATTGGCCCCTCTGGCTACGCCAAAGTCATTGCATATAGGGTCTATTTTTTTTTTTTAATATTGAATATTTTTATTAAATTTTTCCCTTTGAGGGGACTTGGATTCTTTAAATATTTCACTTTTTTTTTTGGAACCGTATATCCCAAAGATGCCGGGAAATCACAGCTGAAAATTTTAATGAAAATAATAGCCTATTAAATTTTTTTATTAAAAAGTGAAGGCTGGGACTCAAAGGCTTCAGGTCCTGTCAGAAGGAATGTATGCACTTATATGTTGCCCTTGTATATTGGACACCTCTATGATATATTTCAAATTATTTTATATTGGTACGCTAATGAAGTCAAAGCAGCCAAAGCCTCCGATTTTCTAACATTTAATTGAGACGTTTGGGGGTCAATTTAATTGTACTGTACAATCTTTAATTTTTGAACATTGTTTATGATTTCCGAAATTAATTTGTTATAGGGGCACACTACATGTATAGAAGTATTATATGTAAATTGGACGTAAACTCCGGAATCCATAAACAATATTAAAATACAGAAGATGAGACAATAAAATAGACCTGATAGGACTCCAATTAATTGTAAATAATTCCTTTTTTCTTCTAAAAAATTGGAGGATGATATCATCGGTCCAGTACAAGACCGGTCTAGCTAAAAAAAAAAAAACGATTTTCAAGGAGAGCCGATTAATGTTTGTTTCCTTTGAGTCCATAACCGTTGCCTGCGTTATGCGATTGCTGAAATGCTGAAATGCACGAATCATCAAATCATAGTACTCTCCTATAAATTTCCAAAGGGTTTTCCCACTCTCAATACCATTATTATTTTTTTTTTCAGTAATTTATGGGAAAAACTCCAAGATGATCCTTTCTTGCACAGAAATATTTCAGGTTTGATGATTCCCACTTACCAGCGCTCAATCTAGGAGTGATCCACTAAGTTGTTTAAAAACTCACTTGCACAAAGATAGTAGAGGCAATTTGAAGATAATTTTTATAAATAACTCAAAATTGCATTTTTTGAGTTATACCTGTCTTGTACTGGTCCGTCGATATAATCAAAATAATATATATTTTTATAATTATTTCTACTCACCTAAAGATACGAGGGATCCGTTTACTTTGACATTATGATAGTTTTTCAAGGGTTTATCAGGAGGCCAGGAGGAATAAACAGTGACGTCATGTCCGGCTTTAGCTAATGTCTTCATTACACCCAAATTGAAGAGTAGATGACTTCTGGCCGGGAATGGAAACAATCCAAGAATTCGATACGCATCGCAGCATGCTGATAATAGGCCAAAAATTCCCAAAATACTGATAAATTTCATTATCTAAAAAAAAGAATGTGTGATAATAATAAAGTGTATTTTTTTTTTAACACTCGAACTTTTTTCTCATTCACACCAAGGGCGGATACAAGGGGGGAGGGGTAAAGGGGGTAATTACCCCCCCCCCCGAGATTTGAAAAAAATACCTTTTTTTTTTTGCAAAAAAAAATTTATTTTTCACGTAAAATTTTAAAAATTAATACTTAAAAATTTGATTTGTATTTATATTCTGGCAAACAAGTACAGAATGCGCCTTTAAATTACCGAAATTAAGAAAAAATAGTGTGCTGTGCGACGAGTCACTCCAAATTACCCCCCCCCCCCCGAGAAACACCTCTGGATCCACCCTTGATTCACACTCACATTCACACACACATACACACAGTCTTTTCGGCAACTCAGACCATATAAGACTTTATACAATAACCGTTATTATGAATATAATTATATTTGGGTCTAGGCATTCTTATTTAAGCCATTTGGTATCCAAATGGCTTAAATAAAATAAATCACCGGAATGTCTGGGTGACAATGTCAAGATTTGTTGGATATACACGTTTTGAGATCCCCTGAATCCAAAAAAGTGGTTTTCGCGACATGGTCTGTCTGTGTTTTCTCTGTGAACAAAATATCTCAAGAACGAAATGAACTAGGAGGTTGAAGTTGTATATTTAAGTTAGGTACTCTCCTGGGACGTGACTGACACGAAGCTTTTAAACAAAATTGGCCAAAGAGTGCTAGTACTTTACTTATGTACTTTTTCAGTTTTTTTTCCATATTCTCAAAATTCGCTTCAACGATTTTGATTAAAATTCAACTATTTTTTAGATGCTCTTTAAAATGTATATTCTCATTTTGGCATTGAAATATTCTAAAGACCACTTTACTCTTGTACTTCATAGGCACGATAGGAGAAATGGTTGCCATCGTAACAAAATATATATATTTTCCCAAATAAATTTTACACCTTGAATTCTAATATAACGCCGGAAACTATATGTCGACACAATAAAATCTGGTGTGACAAGCACAGAACACAACTTTCGATTACCGAAGATAATAAAACTTGTTTTGAATTAAAAAGTTTCTTTTTCTAATATGATAACTATATTTTTATCAAATTATTAACATAGGCCTACTACTTTTTTCCGGTCTATATTTATAGTTATATAATACAGTAAAATTACAATTATTTATTTCTGTCTAGTTTTCTAATTTTGAATAATAATACCTTCCGGTCTAATGGGAAGAAATTCTAGTAAAAAACAATGATAAAATTGTATAATCCGTTTGAATATAATTATTAACAATCAATCCGCTTTCATTGAACTGCGGTCGTCGGTCATTGGTCAATTTTTCACTTATTTTTTAAAGTAATAAATTTTTATTTCCTAAATAATTTAATTATTTGTTAATACTTCCCGTGCCTGTGGTCCCGGATTCGCTTCCCATCCGAAGCGAGAAAATTTATTTCAATTAAATTGGCTATCAATCATTTGAAATAAATATGGATGGGGTTTAGATGCTAAAAAAAAGACCTTAAAAATTTTCTAATAGATTATTTTTTTCTTTTTGAATTTTGTTGATAAAAAAAATTAGGTTTAAAAAAAAAAATTGGTTTTAGCTAATTACTCGGAATTTTTTTTATTTATTCTATTAGAGTTTTCTTCCTGCACAAATTGACATCACATTTAGTCTGATCTGATTAGCCGTTCGGAATCTACAGGGGTTTAAACTTTCAAATTAGAATTTACCGCAGCGCGGTAAAATAAAATGATAGGAAAAAAATAAATGCTGAAATCTTTAGCTGAAAAATCATTCTTTCTAACCGTATATTCACCATAATTATACCTCTTAAGACAGAGGAGATATTCAAGCCTTAAACTTTCCGTGCATGCCTCCTACCTGGCCACTATAGACACATGATTTGTAAGACGTTGTCACGTCAAAAAATCATAACTAAATTTCTTCAGAATGTTGAAGGAAGAGAGGATGTCAGCCAAAAAAAGGAGCCTCTATCGAATAAAAATCTCCAATCAGAAAACGTTCGGGTTTAATTAGATAAAACCATCATCAGTTCTTTAGAGCTGAAATGAGCATAAATAATAATTGTAATACAACAACATAAAAAATTTTTTAAATTATAAAAACATCAGATCTTACATTATTGGCAATCTCAAGATGCACACCATTGAGATGCAGATAGAGTTGTTATATATAAACATATACAAAATTATATAAAAAATACAAAATTTGCATATTAGTTGTGTGATGCTCATTAGTCAACACAGCCAAGTCTCAAATGTATATAAAAATTTAATTATCAAATACAGTTATTATATGATAAATACTGGGGAAGCAATGAACCCTCAGTACATTGACCCAAAATACATCTTAATAAAAACGAAAACTCACAAAAGCGTGCCTTTGACCTATCTGAAAACATATTATTTTATTTGCAAATGACAATTTTATAAATTAATTTATAATATATTTTCAAATTACAAACAAAGTTATAAACAATTTTTTATAATATTTAAATAAATTGTTTATAACTTTGTTTGTAATTTGAAAATATATTATAAATTAATTTATAAAATTGTCATTTGCAAATAAATAATATGTTTTCAGATAGGTCAAAGGCACGCTTTGTGAGTTTTCGTTTTTATTAAGATGTATTTTGGGTCAATGTACTGAGGGTTCATTGCTTTCCCAGTATTTATCATATAATAACTGTATTTGATAATTAAATTTTTATATACATTTGAGACTTGGCCGTGTTGATTAATGAGCATCACACAACTAATATGCAAATTTTGTATTTTTTATATAATTTTGTATATGTTTATATATAACAACTCTCTCTGCATCTCAATGGTGTGCATCTTGAGATTGCCAATAATGTAAGATCTGATGTTTTTATAATTTAAAAAATTTTTTATGTTGTTGTATTACAATTATTATTTATGCTCATTTCAGCTCTAAAGAACTGATGATGGTTTTATCTAATTAAACCCGAAACGTTTTCTGATTGGAGATTTTTATTCGATAGAGGCTCCTTTTTTGGCTGACATCCTCTCTTCCTTCAACATTCTAATTGCTGAACAGCCACTTCTATTATCAACTAAATTTCTTCTTTTAGATATGTACAGTGAGCACCACAATTAAGTCCCCACCTGATATCTAGAGCCTTAAATATATGGTATAGTTAATGGTGTATAGTGAAATAATTTTAATGACCGAAAAGGTAAAACATAAAATCAGGTACAGATGGTTTTATTTTACCTTTTCAAATTTAAAATTATTTCACCATAAACCATATACTCTACCATATTATTAAGGCTCTAGCTATCAGGTGGGGACTTATCGTGGCGCCCACTATACACAATAATGAAGATGAATATATTTGGAGATGAGAAATTCTTTTTAGAATAGCACACTTAGCCTCTTGACTCTTAATTAAAAACATCTATTATTTCATTGACGATGAATGAATGATGAGATTGATAATTTGCATAAGATTTTTACGTAAGGTGAAATGACATGTCTTAAAATTTTACACTTCTATTATTGTACTTTATTAGATTTGAATTAATTAACCCCGTGCTTAATATATTTTTTTTATTAAAAGTCTTTTTCGGCATCTGAGGCATAATTTAGACCCCGTCTCTATTTATTCCATTTGATTGGTATCAAGGGCGGATCCAGAGGTGTTTCTCGGGGGGGTAATCTGGTGTGAATGGTCGCACAGCACACAATTTTTTCTTAATTTCAGTAATTTAAAGGCGCATTCTGTATTTGTCCGCCAGAATATAAATACAAATCAAATTTTTAAGTATTAATTTTTAAAATTTTACATTAAAAATAAATTAAAAAAAAAAAAGTATTTTTATCAAATCTCGGGGGCGGGGGGTAATTACCCCTGACATCGAATTCTTGACATGATCGCAATACTTCCTATATATATACATATAGATATAAACTGTATATAGGTAAGAGAAAGTAAAATTGGGCTACATGTATAACAATTATATGTCCCGCCTAATGCTCAGTTTGCCTCTCTCCCTCCCCTCATTGAAATTATCTCCTCTTTTATATACAATGTATTTATAAATTGTGATATAAAACTTATATTGTTCTTGTTCAACCTAAACTTAATTCTTTTTTATTAACGAAAGGACCGGAGAATCTTCCAATTGTAATCTTTTATTAACTCTCCCGGAAACAAAATTTTTCATTTTTCTTCTACAATGATAATTTACGTATTAAATATTAGATCTAATTATTAAAAAATACACTTTTAAATTTTAAACGAGTCAGCAACAATAACGACGCCAGAGTGCTCTAGCGGCTAACCCTTGCACTGCTTGCAATCCAACTATCTTCCCCTGGCCCCTTCCCTCCTCCTGAGTTTGCTAGTTCACGCGTCGCGTTACACTTAAAGTTTTCGTCGTTTGTACTGTTTGAAAATAGTGAAATATTAGTAGTGAGTTGAATTTTTTAGTGTTAAATAGTGCCAAATATCAAAACGTCTCTGTTGGAGCGAATGCCATTCATTGTCTTCTCAGGTAAATAACATCTCAGCCAAAAACATCGGAGATGCAAAAAGGGGGCGCCTCGCATTATTTTTGCCCAGCGTCGAGGTGAAATCAAAAAAATGCGCCTCGCTTTTCTGATTTATATAAAAACGAGGAAATATTTTCACTTAAATAAAACCCCTACAGAATTTTATTTGTTTCATATATCCTCGCTTTTATATAAATCAGAAAAGCGAGGCGCATTTTTTGATTTCACCTCGACGCTGGGCAAAAATATGCGAGGCGCCCCTTTTGCATCTCCGATGTTTTGGCTGAGATTTCACTTCTTTTTGTGAAATATTACATTTAAATTTTATTTAATAATTTTTGTTTATTAAATATTAAGTTATCCCATGAATAGATCTTTTAATATGCATTCCAAACAGTAAAAAATAAATACATCGTTTGGTATCCATTCGAAACGATAAACATAGGATTTCCCTAAATTTTATAAAATTTTAGAATTTTTATTTTTGTTATGTTGGTAGAATGTAAATACATCGTTTGGTATCCATTCAAAACGATAAACATAGGATTTCACCAAATTTTATAAAATTTTAGAATTTTTATTTTTGTTATGTTGGTAGAATGTAAATACATCGTTTGGTATCCATTCAAAACGATAAACATAGGATTTCACCAAATTTTATAAAATTTTAGAATTTTTATTTTTGTTATGTTGGTAGAATGTAAATACATCGTTTGGTATCCATTCAAAACGATAAACATAGGATTTCACCAAATTTTATAAAATTTTAGAATTTTTATTTTTGTTATGTTGGTAGAATGTAAATACATCGTTTGGTATCCATTCGAAACGATAAACATAGGATTTCCCCCAAATTTTATAAAATTTTAGGTTTTTTATTTTTGTTATGTTGGTAGAATGTAAATACATCGTTTGGTATCCATTCAAAACGATAAACATAGGATTTCCCCAAATTTTACAAAATTTTAGAATTTTTATTTTTGTAATGTTGGTAGAATGTAAATACATCGTTTGGTATCCATTCAAAACGATAAACATAGGATTTACCTAAATTTTATAAAATTTTAGGTTTTTTATTTTTGTTATGTTGGTAGAATGTAAATACATCGTTTGGTATCCATTCAAAACGATAAACATAGGATTTCACCAAATTTTATAAAATTTTAGAATTTTTATTTTTGTTATGTTGGTAGAATGTAAATACATCGTTTGGTATCCATTCGAAAACGATAAACATAGGATTTACCTAAATTTTATAAAATTTTAGGTTTTTTATTTTTGTTATGTTGGTAGAATGTAAATACATCGTTTGGTATCCATTCAAAACGATAAACATAGGATTTCACCCAAATTTTATAAAATTTTAGAATTTTTATTTTTGTTATGTTGGTAGAATGTAAATACATCGTTTGGTATCCATTCGAAACGATAAACATAGGATTTACCTAAATTTTATAAAATTTTAGGTTTTTTATTTTTGTTATGTTGGTAGAATGTAAATACATCGTTTGGTATCCATTCAAAACGATAAACATAGGATTTCACCAAATTTTATAAAATTTTAGAATTTTTATTTTTGTTATGTTGGTAGAATGTAAATACATCGTTTGGTATCCATTCGAAACGATAAACATAGGATTTACCTAAATTTTATAAAATTTTAGGTTTTTTATTTTTGTTATGTTGGTAGCACTTCTTCTTATCACGTTAATCTATTGTATTTCTATCTGAAGGGATCCATCCTAAAAATTGTTATTCCATTAGGGATGAAAATTACTAATATTAATAGATATGTTCCTAGATGACGTCATCAGGGAGCAAAATAGTTCGAATTGTCTTTTCGCCACGTTAAAGATAGGACAAATTTGAAATTTTGAATACCTCTCAAAAAGTCACTTTTGATCCAAAATGAAATTTTATATCAAAGGTATCGGGTTTTTGATTGTATCTATTTGTATTTTAAATTTCATCCTAATCGGTCCAGCAGGGAAACCTGTAGCTTTGTCTAAAAATTTGAAAATTGAAGAAAAGAATGAAAAAAAAAAAAAAAGAAGAAGAAAGAGAAAAAAAAAAAAAAAAAAAAAAAGGAAAAATAAGAGACTAACTTTTGACCTTCCGAAATCGGCAAAATCTCAACTTTGAGCCTCTGCCATTCTGTTTGGCACTGGAATTTTTTTTTGAATTCGTGCTCAAAATAATCCTTATTTATTCTAGTTTAATATAAAAAAAATTTGGCTCCGATATCTTAAAAACTTTTTGAGATATTCGCCCAGAAAGAGAAAAGTTTCTCAAAAAAATTTTTTCACGTCCCTATCTTTTATTAAGGATTTAAAATCATTCTTGATAATATAGTCTAGGGACGACTCGTCCATCTAAATGCAATGGGCCATTGGCATCTATTGGAATGTCAACTAAATGGTAGTATTAAGAGTTTCTTTGCTTTCTTTTGCTTTTCACATGCTCGGCGACGAGTCGCTCCCGCGACTCTTGATAATCGCCTCTTTTATAAATAGCCAACTAACCAATCTCCTCTCATCGTTCGACCATCTTTTGAAAAAAATTATTAATTAATTTTTCTCAACTGATTAGTCAAAACGATTTACCTAAATATCCTTTTGATGCTTTTAATATCTAAAATTAATTTAATTGCTAATAAAAGATAAATTAAGGAATTATTTATTTGATTCATATTATTTCTCTGAATCTCACTATTACAGTCAAGACAAAAATGTTATAAAATGAAATGGCCATTCGAATAGAAATATCAATTTAGTAATATAGTAGTTTCGCACCTTCTATTTAGTAAAATTTATATAAATTATATTAGTTAGCTTGTGGATATAATCAGTTTGAATTCTTGATCGTAATTTTTTTTTTAAGTTTCATATCATAAGTCAGAGAGGGGAGGGGGAGGGGGAGGAAAAAGGGAGAGCTAGCATCTCCCCTCCTAATGTTCGTTATTAATTTGGCCACCGCTGGCATTATTCATGACGCTCAGGTCCAATGGCGCGGAGTGGCAGAGCTGGCGCTAGCCACTCACCACCCCAGCCCCCTCTCACAGCGACCCCATCCCCACCACGCCACATCGAGAAAATAAAAAATTATTTGTAAATGCAATAGGCCTATTTGTGTAATATTTCTATAAAATTTAAACTTTAAACCGTTGGATCTCGTTGAAACATTTTGCAAATTAAAATTAAATATTCAAATTAAACACTAGGTTATTTGTTTCAAAGGTTTTATTAATTAAAAAATTAACACCTGATACGTATTTTTCCTTGTCATCATCAGAAGTGATTACATTCTAATTAGGGTCCGACCGAAACAAGATTTTCAGCCGAAACCGAAACCGAATATTCGGCCTCGATCTTAGTTTCGGCCGAAACCGTAACCGAAACCGAAACTTGAATTTCCTATAAAAAATTCATATCATTTTACCTTTTTTTTTTTGTGAAATTTTTTTAAATTTTTTTTCCTTCCCGTGAAAATCATTTTACCTTTTTTAGGGAGACTAAAATTTTTTTCTCCCTCAAGTGCAATCATTTCACCTTTTTTTTTATTTTTGCATGCGAGTCTCATCCCATCCTTTTCAAACTCAGGTTTCGGCCTGCCGAAAGGTTCGGCTAGTTTTTGGCCGAAACCGAAACTAGGACCGAAACCAGGATTTTTGGCCGAAACTGGCCGAAACCGTAACCGAAACCGAATATTCGGTCGGTTCCTAATTCTAATACATGAACCTACTATACAGAATGAAATCACTTATGATGGTGACAAGTATTTGTCGAAATACAAGTGTTAATTTTTTAATTAATAAAAAACCTTTGAAACAAATAACCTAGTGTTTAATTTGTATGTTTAATTTTAATTGTAATATTTCTCTTTGTAATAGGCCTATTGATTGTTTTTTACTTTCTCTTACCTATGTATATATGTAATATATATATAGAGAGAAAGTATTGGATTCATGTCAAAAATTCGATGTCGAGATTTTGATGGATCTTCACGTTTTGAGGTCCCCTGAATCCAAAAAAGTGGTTTTCGCGACATGGTCTGTCTGTGGGTGTGTGGGTGTGTGTGTGTTCAATTTTAAGCATGAAGGAATTGAGCTAGGAGGTTGAAATTTTATATTTAAGTTAAACACCCTCCGGGACCGGAAAAATAAGCTTTTAATCAAAATCGGCCAAAGAGTACTAGTACTTTACTGATGTACTTTTTCAGTTTTTTTCGATTTTCTCAAAATTTGCTCCAACGATTTTTTTTAAAAATTCAAAAATCAATTATTTTTTAGATGCTCTTTAAAATGTATATTCTTATTTTGTGATTGAAATCTTCTGAAGACCACTTTACCTCTTGTATTTCATAGGGAAGATAGGAGAAATGGTTGCCATGGTAACAAAATATAAATATTTTCCCATACTTATAAATTTTACATCTGAATTCATATGTTCCGTACTGTCGGGAACTAAATATATGTCGACACAAAAAATCTGGTGTGACAAGCACAGTACACAACTTTCGATTACCGAAGGTAAGAGAAAGTTGTGTGCTGTGCGCCAGTCACACCAGATTTTTGTTAAA
>JAKCPI010012258.1:0-16147 GCA_023213315.1 Euborellia annulipes | reverse complement strand
AAATCTCCTTTTTAGCATTAGGCAGAATCCTTTGAATATGCTATCTATTCAATAATATTGAAACAAATGCAAATATTTTTTTAAAATTAAAAGTTTCGAAAAAATTTCGGTCGCTTCCCATGTTTTTTCTATGAGGACTTCTCAAAACATCATCATCAAAATAAACATCTTTCTACTTTAGATTTCCCTTATATACTAATACTCTAACGGGTCTATTCTCTAAAAACGGACGTTAAAATTTAACATCATAAATTGGGTGTTAAAAAGTAATAACATCATCGTTAAAAAAATGCTGTTCTCAAAACCACGTTGTAACAACGACGTTTTATCTCAAAGCTGTCAAAATCATAACCTTACTTTTCAGGTGAAAGCCGCCATTTTGATGCATTAAATACGGCGTTAAAATATTAAAGGCATCCCCTAGACATTACATTAATTTTTAACACCATTGGCTAAGGAAATGTTAACGCTTTGCTTACAGAATAGCAATTTGAGACAAGGAGGTATTAAAAAAGAATTAACCGTGATTTTAGAAGTTAAAAATTAACGTTTTTGCTTATAGAATAGACCTGAAAGTAAAAATAAATAATTTTTATTTTATGTTCTTAAAAGGATATTTATTTTTTTCAAAAAATTATTTTCATAATTTATATGGCCAAATTAAATTTCGATTTTTTTTTTTTGAATAAATGAAATAACGAACACCCTATTCGGGGGAATCCCACAGGGCTTTCGATGTACTGCTAATAAAATGTTTCGGAAGTTTAAAAATTCTCAAAAATTTTCATTATTTCAAAAAAAATGTATTTCTTCAGTTTCTCTGCATCAATTTCGGCCTTTATTTAATATCAAATTATCAAATTGTAATACTAAAAAAAAAAATTTATATTTTTATAAATTCAGTAATTGATTTTTATTTCTTGTATTTTTTCAGGTATCAAGAAGAGGATCGCGATTTGGAGGCACAGATGCTGGCCAAAGGGGGTTCGTCTCACGCCACTCCGAAACGATCCCCACGATTAAAGAATAAAAAAGATCAACGGAAAGAAGAAAAAAAAAAAGAAATTCTTTTTTTATTTTAAAGAATTCACTCCTTCCCCCTCCTTCCCGGTGGTATGTATATGTCCATTTTACGTTGTTAAGTTCCTTTTTCTTGTTAAATAGAAAGAGAGGCGAAAGTTCCACATACAAACACACACATACACAGGGTATATCGTTTGCCCCTTTATTATGCAATTGTGATAAATTACTTAGAAAATGCATAGTAAAAAAAAAAAACATCCAAGTAGTGGCCAAAATTCACTTCTTGGGATCATTTATGAATTAATTTATTTTCTTCCCTCTCCCTATTAAAAAGCGAAGCGTGCCCTATTCGGAAAGAAAACTCTTTTTCAAGCTGTGACAACCAAATGATTCTTTAAATAAGAGAGAAAAAAATAAATCTATGTATTTTAAAAGTATTATAATAATGACAAAAAAAAATGTACATAAATAGATATATACTTTTTTTTTGATTGGTTTTTGAATGTTTAATTTGATTGAGTTTGAACAATTTTATTTCATAAGTTTTTTTAATACTATATTTTTTTTTTTAATAAAATTTTATTTATATATAAATATATAATTATATATGTAATGCCATGTTTTAACAATGAAAATATTTGACTGCCAAATAGAGGAGGAAATTTTATTGTTTTTTTTTTTTTTTTTTTTTTTTTTTGGGAATGTACCTAAATGGGGGGCACAAACAAATTTCCATTTGTATTTTTTTTTCTCCTCTGATTCTAAAATTGTAATATAATCCAAAAAATTCACCGTTGGCACTAGTTGAAACATTCTATTAAATCAGTGGTTCCCAACCTTTTTTGACCCATCGCCCCTTTCTGGAGGTTGACTAACACCTATCGCCCCCCCTTTACATTTTCATTGTATACCTAATTTTAATTTGAAGTAAAGTCTAAATAAAAAGCTGTTTTATTATTTTTAAACAATTTTATTACCGTAGGCCTATATGCGGGGCCGCAGACAGACTTGACAGGCTCCGGGGCTCTTGTAATACTTAAAAGTATTACAGCAATACTGCCTGGCCAAAAAAAATACCCAAAAAAAAGTTTTTTAGTATATCAGAAGCTATTGTTGTCCTTCATGCCAACAATTTTTTACACAGTTTTTGACACAACTTTTGAAATAGTTATTCATAGCTTACAATATTTATTTTAAATAAAGTTATATAAAATTTTTTCAAAATTTCCTAAATAAAGAGTTACAATAATTTATCGGGGGCCAGATCTGGACAGAGGATTTCCGGGGGAATCTGGGGGTATGGAAAATTTTTGAAAATTGGCCACTGAAATCTGCGTTTTTAGCTATCCTGAGTCATGAAAAAGACTAAACTTGATTTGAGCTTAAAGGGCCCGGGCCCTGAAGAAAAAAATTTCAAGAAAATGATTTTTTTTAATTGAAATTTTAAGATTCGAGCTTAAAGAGCCCGAAGGCTCCCATGAAAAAAATTTCAAAAAAATGATTTTTTTAAATTGAAATTTAAGAATTTGAGTTAAAAGTGACGTTTCAATTCTAGATTGGAATTATCTTCAGACTATTTTATTTTTATGATAATATTTTGTCTTCTTCTATCCTGACCACCCTGTAAATAGGAGATTTTTTCTCTTTGATTTTTTTTATTTTTTTTAAATTTTAGTAAATAATTTTTCTCCCTTTGAATACTCATCGCCCCCCCAATCGCCCCCGCTTATTTATCGCCCCCCTGAAAACCCAAATCGCCCCCTTGGGGGCGGTCGCCCCCAGGTTGGGAACCACTGTATTAAATTATCATCAAATTATAGATAATAAATAACACAAGGTTAAGTTTCAAAAGGATTTTATTTTAGCTTATGCGCATTTCGACGTTAATACGTCATCTTCTGAAACCTATTCAGACCTATAACACAAATTAACTATTACATTTATTAACAATCTTACTTATATTCATTGTAGATCGCATTGTAACAATTAGAGGGAACAGTGCTGCCATCTTTAATAAAATAAGATACAGTGCTGCTATCTACTTTGAATATAAATAAGATTGTTAATAAATGTAATAATCAGTTTGTGTCATAGGTCTGAAGGTAACATATTAACGTCAAAATGCGCTAAAATAAAATCCTTTTGAAGCTTTAACCTTAGTGTTTTTTTAAATCTATAATTTGATGTTAATTTACATATGATTTTAGGAAATATACTTAGCTTCTCTTTGTCTGCTTTTTATTTTACTGATCCATTTCCTAAAAACGTCAGAGCAGAGAAATATATTACACTGGAATAAATACTCCCGGGACGGTTTTATCATTTCTTGTGCCAGGGATCAGGGGGTTCGCTTGCCATCACTAAATTTACTTCAATTGAAATAAATAGACATTTTACTTTAAATAAAAAATTTGAAATCTTAATTTCCTCACCAAAAACGCTTGCTCAATATTTTTATGACGATAATCAACCTCACATTTCTCTTGTGTTTATTTTTTAAACTTATTTTGTATCAATCAACGAGAAAACAAAGTTTTTAAATAGCCTATATATACATCAAACCGTGTGTGTGTCTAATGGAAGTTATTGATTTTATTTAATGTGTTTTATTTTATACCAATCAAAAATATTTATCTATTTTTATGTATATTTATTAAAAAATGCTGTATATATATACATATAATATAATAATGAAAACTTGACATGCTAGTCTCTACCTATTTTTATTTTTGATATTACTTTTCGACAATGACAAGCTTTTCTGCCTTAGAATATGTTTTTTTTCTACTATAGCCATACAATTAATTTTTTTTTTTTTTTTTTGACTTATAACCAAATATTAATTTTAGAAACGATATATATCTTTATATATATATTTTAATTCCGAGTGTGTCTTTTATATACTTATATAGTTAAATTTCTCTTTTAAATTAATTACGACTTCGATGTATAGATTATTTTACACAAATCGCTGTCCTAGATAAAAAAAAAAAAATAACTTACCTCTCGCTTTTTCTTTTCTTTTATTAATATTTATTGTCTTTTTTTATTATGAGAAAAAAAGGCATTATGATTATTATATTATCATTATTATTATATTTTTCTTTTATTGAAAAACTACTTATATATCTTTCTGGAAAAAATAAAATAATTATTATATTGAAAAAGAGAATAAACGTCTGATAAACATTTTAGATAATTGTATTTTTTTTTTTTTTTTTTTTTTTTTTTTTTAGTGAAAAAATAAAAATACAATATCCTTTTAGAATCTTATCCTTTATATGGACGAAGATATGCATAAAGGAACCAAGCGCCATTATCCTAAATCTGCGATAAGGGCGGTCTTATCTCAATTTCGATCACAATGGCGCTTGGTTCCTTCATGGATAACATCGTCCATATAAACTACGGTTACTACTACTTCTGATAAATGCTTTATTGATAGATAACCCCACCCAGATCATTGCAATGAAGCAATGCCAAATATGGCTGAAACTCGGGTAAGTCCCGAAAAATCAGAGTGTATTCGATACATGATAATATGTCTTACTTGTTAGTAATATTTTTTTTTTTTATTTATTTGCCCCTTCCAGCCGTCTTAGTAATAGAGGTAATTAAATTAAACGTGTAGAACTTAATAATGTTTATTTCGAGACATGAATACAATAACAATAAGATAACCAACAATGAATGACGTCATCCTCGTGGCAGTCCAGGTACCCTATATATATATATATATATATCACATGATAAATCAGTAAACCCATAAATGGCTTCAGCCAATAGGGCAAATTAGAAAAAAAAGTTATCACAGCAACTTCGTCACCTAGTGAATTTGATTTATTTTCTCTTTTAGGTCTCAGTCAGACAGAATCCGGCTTTATTGAGGGAAATATGTAGAAAGCGCACAAATTAGACGAACCAGATAATTTTGTAATTTTTTTTTCTTGAATATTTATTTTTTTGTGTTTTAATGAACAAAAATCCTCTTACAAAGAGCAATTTTTTTCTGTTCATTTATAGAAAGCAAGACAATAGAGGTGCATGAAATAAATGAAAAAAAAGAGTTCTGCGAGTTTTCCCTTTTGGGCTCTAAATAGAGTTCATTTGTAGTCTGGATGATGAGTTTATAAAAAAAAAAAAAAAAAAAATCGCCTACTGTTTCAGATTTGTTTCTTAATTCATTTTTACTTTTTATGGAAAATTATATCCTCTCATAATTCAACCGTGAACTTTACCATTATAACCAGTTTCAGAATTAAATAAAAATAGAAAAAAAACAACAACGAAAAGTTCACTTAGGCAGGTTAGGAAAAATATATTTATTTTCATGAAATGGAATATTTCAGTTTGTAATAATAAAAAGTAGTTTTTTGGCAGTATCTGCCAGCCTGCAAATAAAGCGAAAAATAATAAAAATACTGCTTTTTGTTTTATACAAACTGACCTATATTTCAAGAAATTATCAATTCCACCAATTCACTTTATTTATTTAATCTTATTAAATTTTTTTTCATATAGAAATCAAATTTAATAACAACAATAAAAAGGTCATTATAAGGTTTATAATTTCGCGCCGGACGTATTTCTAAAATTTGCCGCTAGAATGCGTGACATGCGAGCCATTTCGTAGTGCTCTCTAACGGCGAGAAGTTAAACGAAGGCAGGCGGGGCGCTGCACGCTTGCCTAGCTTGACGAGTTGAGTGTTCGGTTCGGACCGCTCCCTCCATGTTCGCTCTGCCAGCAACGTATGGCTAGTGTCGCTTAGCATGTCCACTGAGACTCGTAATAGTTCAGCTCTTTTTAAAAGAGCTGAACAACTCCGTCGGTGGGAAGAGTCAGAGACCAACCGTGAATCTTTAGTGCCACATAAAAAGACTAAAATCCAATTCTCCTCTGGATGTGTGTTCCTGGCAGCTTGCGCCGCAGGCGAGAAAGAAGAAGTGCTTCGGCTAATCGAAAAAGGAGCAGACATCGATACGGCAAATGTCGACGGCCTGACAGCCTTGCATCAGGTAAGAAACATCTTGATGGCCTCTAACATGCTTTTAAAGTGCCCTTTGACGTCCTCCTGGACCTGTGAGTTGACAAGATGGCCGCCGCCACTCACCAGCTGGCCTACAACCCAACACAGCGCCAGCCAGCCCTCCTGCTCCTGCTCGTCCCCGTCCCCGTCCCCGTCCCCCAACACTTGACAAACACACACACAAATTGTTCATTTACAAAAATTTTGACTAATTGTCAACTTTTAATTTGCATTTGTCACTTGATGCATTCCTTCAATCACTTTTTTTTAATAATAAACAGTGAAGGATCCATGGCATCTAATGAGTTTATATATATATAAAAAAAAATAGTTTTATTTTTGTCCATTCTATTGATATTATTTAAATAAGCATAATAAAAATATTTCACCCACCCTTCCCACAAATAAATAGGATGTATATTTTTACATTCTCATGCCCAATATATGAAATATTTAGATTCATGTCAAAAATTCGATGTCGAGATTTTGATGGATTTTGAGAACCCATGAGTCCAAAAAAGTGAGTCCTGCAAGTCTGTCTGTGAGGACATTTTTAGGGGTGCAGAAAATGAGCTGAAATTTTATATTTAAGTTATGCACCCCCTAAGTCGTGAAAATAAGCTTTTTAAATCGGCCAAAAAGTACTAGTACTATACTGATGTACTTTTTTCAGTTTTTTTTTCGGTTTTCTCCAAAATTCGCTCAAACGATTTTGATTAAAATTCAAAAATCAACTATTTTTTTAGATACTCTTTTAAAAAGTATATCGGTAAAATTTTTTCGTGAAAATTGTTTCAAGTACACTTTACTGATGTAGTATTTCAGATTTTTCAAATTCATTTCCCGGCTCTTCCTTCCAATGTGTGGATTTGCATGTTAATTTCTGATTCAAAAGGGGATGGTACTTTTTATCAATAGCTTTGTAAAGCCCAATAATTCACTTCCATTTTCATACCGTACTGAATCTATACAAAAAAAGTAATTATTTAAGGCGATTTTAGCGTCCAATCACAAAATATCAATTTGACTTTTATTACAGGGAGGGGTGGATCTTGTGATTCTTTGTCACCTTAAAATATGTCAAATTTTTGTTTATTTTTCCGATTTTATAAACTCCTGGTTGCAATTCATCATCCTTCAAAGCTAAAAATAATATACATACAGTCATCTTTTTTTTGTTTAATTAATAACTATTATTTTCACAAATACTACAACACTTGTATATTATACCTGTCAATACCGTAACTTATTTTATTTTATTGTTCAATTAATATTTTAAAAAAGATTGTCCAAAATATAGGTTAGAAGCTGTATTTGAGATTAACATGCTCTGATTAATTTTATTGTAATTTAATATTTAGTAATTTTATTTAAAAATTAAAATTTCTTTTGGGTTGTTTTTTAAATTCCGACAGAATGACAGTTCAGTTATTGATTTGCTAATGGTTTCTAATTTCTTGGTTTATTCGTTTATCCTGGGGTGATTCAAGATATTTGCAGGCCTTTCACTTGTTTGTTTATATTATATTATTTTACTACCCCTAGGATCTCTGTGAGTGGTAGTCGATTGCCTGGTAATGGGGTGTAGATGCAGATGACTGCAACATTCGGGTCGTCGTTCTTGGCAGGGTTGGAAAAACCCGGGTTTTTTTAAAAAAACCCCAACTCGTCGGGTTTTTTTTTATGGATTTTGTTTCTTTTTGTTAGGTGTGATTTATCTTTTCTGCTCTTGTCAGTTTTATAAAAATTACCTTGCAAAATAAATTAGGTAAACAACTTGACGTTACTATATAATTTTTCTTATAATGGTATTATTATGTATAATATAGGAACCGACTGAAGTTTCGGTTTCGGCCAGAAACCAGCCGAAACTTGAGTTAGAAAAGAAGGGATGAAATTAGCCCACTAAAAAAAATGGAGTAATTTGAGTTACGAGGAGAAAAGTTAAAAAAAAAAACAAATAAAACCCAAATAACAGTAATTGAAAAACCCAAAAAAAAAAAAAAACCCAGTGGATTTTTATAACTTAAATAATATCAAAAACAGATAAATTCCTAAAAAGTATTTCTATTTTTATCCACCTGGGGAAATTCAATGCCAACCCTGGTTCTTGGTGACGTCTGCAAGTATGTGAAACTCAATTCCTCCAAGAATCACCGGCTCACTAACGTTATCAACATTTATAAATATTTCATTTGATGAGTGGGCGGAGAATAGATTGAACTTTGTTTATTTTTACGTTATGGCTACTCTTGGGAGTCTTCCCTTTTCCGTCCTCACCGGAAGAATTTGATAATTTTTTGCTTGATTTGTCTTCAATTCAGATTGATAAAAAGCTTAACTCCTTATAATTATTATGTATCTTTTTGTTTCCCTAAGAGGCATTCATTGCCTCAGGGTATATTCTCTTCAAAACCAAAATCCTGGACTTAAGTTCTATTGTCTATGGTTTTGGTTTTGATTTCCGCTTCTCTTCTGTTCCATTTTTTAACCTTCTTTTCTATACAATTTTTTGCCATGCATTTTCTAATATAAAATAATAACATACAATCTTAATATACCTTTTAAATATGTAATTGTGTTATAATTCACCATTAAACTACATTTCATGTTCTATTAATATAGAATATTATTGTCAACAGCCATGCTCGAACTGGTTGGTCTTCTCTTCACGTCTGGTGAAAGATAAACAGTGCAAAAAAAAAAAGAATTTCTCGATTCTCATTAACCTTACTTTACTTTTCAAATTTTTAGAGATTTTTATAATCAAGTACCTTGTTTGGCACAATTTTTAATTTCATATTGTGCAGTGCAGGTCAATATTAAAGCAGCTTCATGTTTTTGTTTGTTCATATGATTATTTCATTGTTTTTACTTTCTCTTACCTATGTATATATGTAATATATATATAGAGAGAAAGTATTGGATTCATGTCAAAAATTCGATGTCGAGATTTTGATGGATCTTCACGTTTTGAGGTCCCCTGAATCCAAAAAAGTGGTTTTCGCGACATGGTCTGTCTGTGTGTGTGTGTGTGGGTGGGTGGGTGGGTGTGTGTGTGTGTGTTCAATTTTAAGCATGAAGGAATTGAGCTATGAGGCTGAAATTTTATATATAAGTTAAACACCCCCCGGGACCGGAAAAATAAGCTTTTAATCAAAATCGGCCAAAGACTACTAGTACTTTACTGATGTACTTTTTCAGTTTTTTTCGATTTTCTTAAAATTCGCTCTAACGATTTTGATTAAAATTCAAAAATCAATTATTTTTTAGATGCTCTTTCAAATGTATATTCTCGTTTTGCCCTCAAAATTGTTTGAAGCACACTTTACTCTTGTGCTTCATAGGGAAGATAGGAGAAATGGTTGCCATGGTAACAAAATATAAATATTTTCCCATACTTATAAATTTTACATCTGAATTTAAATATTCCCTACTGCCGGGAACTAAATACATGCCGACACAAAAAATCTGGTGTGACAAGCACAGAACACAACTTTCGATTACCGAAGGTAAGAGAAAGTTGTGTGCTGTGCGCCAGTCACACCAGATTTTTATAAAATCTGATGGAAATCTTTCTAAAGACTTCTACAGGCAGGGTTGTTCGGTGTGATTAAAACCACTGGTTTAAACCGTCCTTTCTGACCAGTGGATTTTATTGAGTGATCATTCGTTGTGTGAGAGTTTTTTAAAATTAAATTCCGCAGTTAAATGGGATATTAATGAAAAAAATTTGGGATTTCATGGTTTTAATATACTATCGGAAACTAAATATATCGCGACACAAAAAATCTGGTGTGATTGGCCGCACAACACAACTTTCTCTTATATTCATTAATTGTGTTCTGGGCAGTGGCGTCATTTCAACTTTTTCTAAGGGGGGAGGGAGCAAACTTTTTTTTTTCTTAAAATTTTATTATAAATAGGTGCTCAAATTTGGCCAAAAGATATTTAATTCATTGTTTAATTTTGTACAGTTTGTATACTCGTAGAAATATTTTATTTAGAATATATATTTTTAAAATTTTATAAAAATCAGAGCCCTTGAGGGGGCAAATGCCCCCCTGTCCCCTCGCCCCAAATGACGCGATTCTGGGCTCGTGACACTATATTTTTTTGTGTCTTGATATATTTAGTTTCCGATTACACAAGAATAAGAAAAGGTTTATCAGTAAAGTAGTAATACTCTGATCAATTTTATTTAAAAGTTTATTTTCGCATGAGAGGAAGGTAGATTATTCATTGAGGGAGAGTATTCATCATTTATTATTATATTAGTTCCTAATTCAAATTAATAAAGAACTTTTTGATTAACAAGGCTTTGCAATCAAGTTCATTGATTATAATGATTTTGTTTAGAAGAGCCGGAGGAACATTAATATTTTTTAAGACAAAATTTCTCGGATTAACGCGTTTTTTTTTTTTTTTTTTTTTTGCACATTATTACTTTCTCTTACCTATGTATATATGTAATATATATAGAGAGAGAAAGTATTGGTTTCATGTCAAAAATTCGATGTCGAGATTTTGATGGATCTTCACGTTTTGAGGTCCCCTGAATCCAAAAAAGTGGTTTTCGCAACATGGTCTGTCTGTGTGTCTGTCTGTCTGTGTGTCTGTGTGTGTTCAATTTTAAGCATGAAGGAATTGAGCTATGAGGCTGAAATTTTATATTTAAGTTAAACACCCCCCGGGACCGACAAAATAAGCTTTTAATCAAAATCGGCCAAAAAGTACTAGTACTTTACTGATGTACTTTTTCAGTTTTTTTCGATTTTCTCAAAATTCGCTCTAACGATTTTGATTAAAATTCAAAAATCAATTATTTTTTAGATGCTCTTTCAAATGTATATTCGCGTTTTGCCCTCAAAATTGTTTGAAGCACACTTTACTCTTGTGCTTCATAGGAAAGATAGGAGAAATAAATGGTTGCCATGGTAACCGAATTTAAATCTTTTTCTTTTTATTAGATTAAAAATCAATTATGCCCTCGGGGCTTGGAGTAGAGGTTAGCGTGCTAACCTCGTATACCAAACGTCGCGGGTTCGGACCCCAGGCAGTCCGATGAGTTTATTTAAGTCATTTGGATACCAAATGACTTAAATAAATGCCTGGACCCTAAATAATATATATTCATAACGGTTATCGTCAAAAGTCTTAAATGGCCTAAGTTGCCGAAAAGACTGTATGAATGTGTGTGAATTGGAAGTGTGAATGATAAAAAAGTGTGTATGTTTAAAAAAAAAAAAAAAAAAAAAAATCAATTATTATTTAAACGCCCATTTTTTTTTTCGGAGAAAACATATCTCTCTCTCTCACAAAACTATCTTCTCTCTTTCTACGCGTTTTAAATTTTTCTACCTTATCTTCGCATTTGGCCAATGTTAATTTCCTATAGGGATTTGTATGTTAATTTCGATTCAAAAGGGGGTCCCCTTTAGAACTTTTTAGGCATTTAAAATTTTTTTTTCCAATTCTTATGAAATTTTGTATTTATTTACGAATCTATATTGTGTATAAAATGTCCAAATATGAGATTGAAATTTTGAAAAATAACCATAGTTTATTTCAAGCAATCAACTTTTAAAATGCAAGTTTGAAACTAGGATACCAGATGGCTTAAATAAAAATGCCTGGACCCTAATATATATAAATTGATAAATAACGGTTATCGTAAATGTCTTATATGGCCTGAGCTGCCGAAAAGACAGCGTGAATGTGTGTGTGAGTGTGAGTGTGAATGAGGAAAAAAAGTGTGAATGTTTAAAAAAAAAAAAAAAAAAAGTTTGAAACTAAGGTGCTATCGGAAACTAAATATATCTCGACACAAAAAATCTGGTGTGACCAGCACAGTGCACAACTTTCTCTTACCGAAGGGTAAGAGAAAGTTGTGTGCTGTGCGCCAGTCACACCAGATTTTTAAAACTTTAATTTTCCATTTCCAAATTTTATACTGTATATATTTATATACGTGTGTATAATTTGAACACCGTCGTTACCCCAACGTTATTCTTTAAATGAATATCATTGAACAAAATTATTATATCCCCCCTCCCCCTTCATATTCCAAAATTTTTTAACTCCACTCCCCCCCCAAAAAAAAATAAATCCAGGCTACCAGCCTGTTTACTAGATTGAATCTTCATTTGCAGCCTAGAAGATTGTTATCGTTGAGATGTTTCAATTAATAGAAAACCTCCATTTCTTTAAATATTTGATGGTTTTTAAAACGACTATAAACCAACATATCGTTTTGCGTTATGACAGACGGACGGATGGACACTCCGCTATTATATATATATCATCATCATCATATCATACTATAATATAAAGAGCTAGCCACTGGCTTCCGTTTTGTTCCTGTTTACTCGCTGATTGGCCAGAGACTGAGAAAGTTGAGTCAGTGAGGAAAATGCAAAACTTTAAAATTTTGCCGAAGGCGAGCAATTGCAAAATTTCCAAACAGTGAGCAAAAATAAATTTGATGCATTTGTCGGCGGGCTTTGCCACTTGTATATATATAATAGCGGAGTGTCCATCCGTCCGTCTGTCACCCTGTTTGACCAACTTCCCGTTGGAATTTTGAAACGAAATTTTGTAAATTTATAGAGGACATCATAATCATTTTATGTTTAGCAACTGGGAAGTTCTATATTTTCACCCCTTGAATACTAAATTTCATTCATGTTGATTTAATCTATTTTTCAGGGCGGGATAGGCGCGCGCCTGGGGCGGCAAATTTTACGGAAAATTTGTAGAAAAAAAAAAAACTGCTTATTTATATAAAAGTTTTTTTAAATAGAAAATTATTTGATGTTGAAAGGGTATAGGCAATCAGACGTCCACCGGCACGGGGTGGTTGTAAAGGGCAGAGGGGGTCGGGAAGAGTTCACTGCCTATAGGCGGCTAATGCTTAAATCCGCCCTTACTTCTTTTTCGAGTATAAAGGCCCCCATACACCATCCGGTTTTCCTCAAGGCCAGGCCGGAATAGGGCTGGCCTCGAGGAAATCCTCAACGTGTGTGGTAGCGGCCTCGAGGCCAAAGGGCGGCCTCGAGGCCAAAAAATCCTGATTGAATTTCAATAATATTTTCCTCGAGGCCGGATTTCTGTCAGTTTATCGCTGCGTGTATGGCCAATTCAGGCGGTAATTTTAAAATATGTTTTTGGAATATTTCAAATGGCCCGTGACCCGTGACTCAGAGAAAAGAGATTATTCCCGACCTAAGCGAGAAATATTTATTTCATTTGAATTGACTACAAATCATTTGAAATAAATAGGAATTAAATGCCGAAAAAGACTTTAAAATAAATATAAATAATAAAATAAATAAAATTATTATAAATAATTAAAATTATAAAATATATTTTTTTTTTTGTTTTGGCTTAAAAGGTATCTATATTAATTAGATTAATTTAATTAGAATGTTTCTATTATTAAATTTTAATTTAAAATAAAGGAATTTTTATTATTATAATAATTATTATTATTAATTATTTATAATAATTTTACCTGAATATGAAAACATACTAAAAAAATTCTACAAATGATTACAAGAACTGTCAAAAGAGAACTAGTGTGTTGGTCTTGAGATAATCCTCAAGTCCGTTTCCTCGAGGAAAACCCTAGCGTGTATGTCCGAATTTTTCCTTGGGGAAATCCTCGAGGAAATCCTTGAGACTTTTTTCCTTGAGGACGGCCTGAACGTGTATGGGGCCCTTAAGATGTGGATTTTCAATAATTATGGCTATAAATTCAACCATATGTGCTAGGCTTTTGGTGGAGTATACAGGCAGGCACACGGGCTAATGGCTGCGGCGCCCACGCGTAGACGCATGAAGTGACGTAGCGACGGCGCGTGGCAGAAAGAGAGAGATAGAAAGGTAATGTGTGTGTGTGTGTGTCTTCATCGTTGCTCCTCTCTCTTGATATACACGTGCGGTAAAAGGGACGTAACACCGCCACCTGACTCGTTGTACGCGCCGTCGCCACCGCCATATCGGCCTCAATCCATCAGGAATTCCGTAAAAACTTCTTTAAAAATAGAACTGATCTGGTCACCACTCGATTTATCGTAGATTATTCGCTCCAAAAATATTATCTAATCTATATATACATATGCATACAAACCTCACCGCAAAAATTATCTTTAAAAAAAAACGATCTAGTTGTTTAAAGAAATGTGCTAATTACTTGACAGGTATTAAATCAAGTTTTCCGATCTGGAAGTCTTGAATCCTAAAAAAAAAAATTCAATTGAATTTCAAAATTTGATTCGCAGGAAAGTTCGAAATTTACTCAAATTTTTTGTTGTAGTTGTTCGTGCAATTAGAAGTAATTTTATAGAAATTTCTCTAGCTGATTTTTCAAAATTTTATTTCACTTACACTTTTCGGAGTTGTGAATCCCTCGCCATTCATTATGAGGACGGGTTCTAAATGGCCTCGGATGCTGAAAAAGAAAATTTAAACTTGCCATTCCTCCCTCCCCCACCGCCCCCTCTCTTCGCCTTTGCATCGGTCTTCTATTAATTGCTGATAAATAAAAGAATTTGAAAATGGTATGAAGCATATATATATATTTTATATATATATATATAAAGTTCGACTTCTCGCGTCCGATTCCTATAATTGAGTTTCTAAAATAGAAAATTTAAAGCTTCCCCACCTGCATGGATCTTCTATTAGATTAAAAGAAATAGATAAATGGTACGAAATATATATATATATATATATATATATATATAAAGGTTGACTTCTCGCGTCCGGTTAATTAAAGATTAGAATAATTAAGTTTCTAAAATATTTAGAAGACAAAATATTTTTTAAGATAAATTCGCGAGAAAAGTTCGTGTTTGATTGGGCAAAAATTGCGCCCCTTGGAGTCGAACCAGGACCTCTACCGTAGTCTGCCCGCCTAATGTATCATTGAAAATACTTGGGCCGGCGACCTAGGTTAAAGGGAGTCCGCCCGCCGCGAAAGCGTGGAGGTCCTGGTTCGACTCCAGGGGTGCAATTTTTGCCCAATCAAACACGAACTTACCTCTCAAATTTATCTTAAACGATATATTGACTGGCTTATTTACACTCTGGGGGTCTTGAGCGTTGTTTGAAAAAATTCCATCTCTTTTCTAACATAGTTCTACCTAATTAATAAAATATTTTTAATTATTTGACTGTATCTATTCTATATGATTATATACAAGACAGTCTGTAACGCATTGGCTCTGAAACTACCCGATGGATTTTCATAGAGTTTTTTTTTTTATCAAGGAAGGATCTGCGAAAGCAGATACTGGCAACCAAATTTTTTTTCTTTAAATTTATTTTATTCGGTCTCGTTAGAGGCACACGAACGGTATCCAAAGGGGGTGGATCTGGGGGACGTTAAGTCAGGGAGAATATCTGCTCGCTAGGCAAAAAAATACTTTTATCATTCTTATTATTATTATTTTTTTTTTTTATTCAGGGTAAGGCCACACCGCCATCCCTCACAATACATATATACATACAAAATTACAATTTATCACCAATTCATATAAAATATATATATACTTATTATTTTTAATTGATTGAAGGAAATTTAAAATAAAAATAAAATAAAATAAAATGAAAGTAGGGAAATGTGAAAGGGGATGATGGCTGTAGGTTTCAGTCTTCCAGAAAGCAGTCGTTCCTCCTTTTTCCTTCGCTTTTCTCTTCAAGAAATAGTAACATGTTGATGTCTTAAGTAGAGCCCTGATGATATATCGGCCTCCATGAGTTCCATCAATAATCTGTTTATTCTTAAGGGGCCAATAAGTATCAAGAAAATATATATAATTTCTGCTTATACTTATATATATATACATATTATACAGCTCCTGAAGTTGGCCTCTATTAAGACCGAAACGTTGGCCCAATAAAATATTTATTGGCTGCCAGTCTCTGCTCGTGCAACCCTTCCTTGATACAACTCAACAGCCACAACTACAATACAAGTTTTTTTTTTAAATAGGTAGATAATAAAATTTTTATCAGCCTCTAATTAGTAATTATGCTCTGGCAGGAAGGGGGGGGACAAGGAGTCCCTCCTTCTGATATTGGTGATCACATCA
>JAKCPI010012257.1:0-25396 GCA_023213315.1 Euborellia annulipes | reverse complement strand
ATTTCATTACTATATACTATATATTTACGTATTTTTATTACAATTTTAAATTAATAATATTTAATTTATAGCTTTTAACTAAAGTAAAAAGTTACCGTGCATCGCTCGGTGGCTCCAGTTACTAAATGATTATTAATAAAAAAGAATTTAGTAAATAATTTTTACTTTATATATTATATATTTAATTAATAAATTTTTGCTAATATGATACATATAATGTATAAGATTTATTTGTTATGTTCGCCCATTCCGAGCAGCCCCGATTCAGGTCCAGCAGACTTCTTTTTATGGGGACATAAAAGCAACGTATACGCTAATAATCCGATAACATTTCGGCAAGTGAAGCTGAATATTCAGCAAGAAATGGAAACCATTTCAAAAGAAACTGTTAATAGTTTTTCAAAATTTTCGTGCCGTTTGGAAGAGTATCGCAACAGCCATTGACTTCATCTTGATGATTTAATTTTCAAAAAATTAAAATTACATTTAACTGAACTTTATATTGTATAAGATTAAACGCTTTTAAATATAATAGTTTTGCTTTCTTTCTATTTTCAAAAATGAATTTCTTTCAAGACCAACCTATATATTGTATACGATTTATATATCGAATGTAATTAATTACAGTAAAGCACAATTTATCCGTGAATGAATTTAATTTGAAATAAACTGCAACGGATCGTTGCTAAACTTTATCCAAATTCATTTGAAATATTAATATGTTTGTTCCTTTATTATTAATCAGATATCACTTGCAATTTGTAGTTCATATTGACATTAATTCAAAAATAATTCTCATTTAATAGTCGAGGAATAACCATTCTACATTGGATTTTTGACATTTCGGTTATTATTGTAACCATTGCTGAAGACATAGAGGAATCGACTTAAAATCAAAAATAGCCATCGATTCTCATCTAATACTTGAGGAATAACAATTCTACATTAGGTTTTTGACGTTTCGATTATTATTGGTAACCATTGCTGAAGACATGGAGGAATCGACTTAAAATCAAAAATAACGATCGATTCTTATCTAATACTAGAGGAATAACCTTATTGCATTCCATTTTTGATGTTTTGACTATTAATGGAAACCTCTACTGAAAATGTAGAAGAATCGACTTAAAATCAAAAAGACTTTTTTAAAACAAGCTTGAGTTGTTTTACCAAACAAGACATTTACGCTCTTTTTGATTTTAAGTCGATTCCTCCATGTCTTCAGCAATGGTTACCAATAAAAACCGAAACGTCAAAAATCCAATATAGAATGATTATTCCTCAAGTACTAGATGAGAATCAATCGCTATTTTTGGTTTAAAGTCGATTTCTCTATGTCTTCAGCAATGGTTACTAATAAAAACCGAAACGTCAAAAATCCAATATAGAATGGTTATTCCTCAAGTACTAGATGAGAATCAATCGCTATTTTTGGTTTAAAATCGATTTCTCTGTCTTCAGCAAAGGTAACGGATAAGAAAACAACGCAGTTGCTATGGTTACTCATAAAAATTCCTCCCAAATTTTTAGCATTTCACAGAGAGAAGCCTATCCATTCTTACTTAAGCAAGGCTAAATGAGCTATATTAAAACTTTCAAATGAATAAATTTTAAAGAATTTAAAAAATTAAAAAAGTACCATCTTACTCTAGAGTAAAGTACTTTAAAATATAATTTTACTAAAAACTTTATTTAACCTTTTTTGTGGTCCCCAAGGTACTTAATTAGGATATTAAATTTCATCAAAATTGGTTAAGTCATTTTCAAGATATTTAGAAAAAACTAAAAAAGTACTGAAATAAAGTACTAATGTTTGTGGGCCGATATGTACCAAAAACTAATCAGCGCTTCATTTTGTTAAACTAATGGTAGGTTTTCAATTTCATTTCAATCGGTGCAACGGTGTGGAAAAAATCGTGGGCCAAAAAAACGATAACATACATACATCCATCCATCCGCACGCACTAAATGAAATAAACTGCAACGGATCGTTGCTAAACTTTATCCAAATTCATTTGAAATATTAATATGTTTGTTCCTTTATTATTAATCAGATATCACTTGCAATTTGTAGTTCATATTGACATTAATTCAAAAATAATTCTCATTTAATAGTCGAGGAATAACCATTCTACATTGGATTTTTGACATTTCGGTTATTATTGGTAACCATTGCTGAAGACATGGAGGAATCGACTTAAAATCAAAAATAACGATCGATTCTCATCTAATACTAGAGGAATAACCTTATTGCATTCCATTTTTGATGTTTTGACCATTAATGGCAACCTCTACTGAAAACGTGGAAGAATCGACTTAAAATCAAAAAGACTAAATTCTTTTATGGCAAACAACTCAAGCTTGCTCGCTTTTTCCCTTTTCTATCATCATTTCCTTTGTTTTTCGTCTTGTGAAACGGTACCTCACTACAGCTTTCAGTACTATCATCTCGATTACCATGTCTCGTTTCTAAACGACCCGTTTTTAACCATCGATCCATAATAAAAATAAGCTATAATAATAATTAAATTAATAATTATTAAATCATTTACACGAGAACTTGACAGTCACAGTATCACTATCACTCAAGCTTTACAAGTGCTAAGCCTATGTATGAACGTCGGTTAATACAACACTATTCTCCAAGTATCTAATTCTAAAATCTGTAGTAAACTGCCTTAATTTGATATTTATTTCCAATTGTATTGTAAAAAAAAAATATTACATAGAAGGGAAAACTGCTCCAATGATTTTAAATATAAAGCAGAACATGATACTAATCACATTGATAAAATGTTTTAAATATAAATAAATGTTGGTAATAAAAAGAGAATAGTATTTGATTACTTGAATAAGAGGAATAAATTATAATGTATAAAATTGTTGATATAATTTGATATTGATGAAGTAATTTTGAAAAACAAATAAGGAAAAAAGAAATGAAAATATTGAAATTTATTATAGATTTCTAACAAACAGGCAGCGAACAATCTGTTTTACAGTGGGTGTGTTCTTTAATTTTTGTGTTTTTGTTTTGTTTTTTTTTTTTGCTTTTGATTTTAATGGCGTTTTAAAAAATCCGCCATTACAATATTATTTTCGCGAACCCCCTCTGCAAACACTGCGAACCCCCAGGGGTTCGCGAACCACCGGTTGGGAATCACTGCTCTAGAGTAAAGTACTTTAAAATATAATTTTACTAAAAACTTTATTTATCCTTTTTTGTGGTCCCCAAGGTACTTAATTAGGATATTAAATTTCATCAAAATTGGTTAAGTCATTTTCAAGATATTTAGAAAAAACTAAAAAAGTACTGAAATAAAGTACTAATGTTTGTGGGTCGATATGTACCAAAAACTAATCAGCGCTTCATTTTTGTTAAAGAATGCTAGGTTTTCAATTTCATTTCAATCGGTGCAACGGTGTGGAAAAAATCGTGGGCCAAAAAAAACGATAACATCCATCCATCCATCCATCCGCACGCACTAAATGAAAAAATCACACTTTTTGGCCTCTCGACGAGACCCCGTGTAATTTTTGGCAAAACCGTCACGTGCTAAAATTCAACCCTAATTGAATACTACAATTTGTGACTTTAATTGAGTCCATGGGTTCCGTAGTCTTTACCTGAGGACACTTTGAAGCCACGCTTGCCCCGAGAGCGATTACAATACTTTACCTATGCTTTGCATTGGATAAAGTAAAAAAATTATATGTTAATGTAAGAAGACATTATCAATCGCATTTATTCTCAACACGGCCCTGAATTCTGTTGACATTTTTTTGGAGTACATCGACCAATGGGAATTCGTGTATAACGACATAATACCTATAGCTCTTAGAAAAATACAAACAGATATTAAAAAATCATTAAAAGTGTCGAATTACTTATTCAATATTAGATTAAGGTATGGGGATTCGAATTTGAATCCTGAACGAATGTTAACAAAGGAAATAAATAGGTTAATAAATTTGTTTTAACAATTTATATTTAATAACAACTTGAAGATTATATATATATATATAACAAAACTTTTCCAAATACAAAACAATAACTCGACAATAACTTGACTATATAATAACAATTATTCAACAACTTTCATCTATGAACTTAAACTAACTTCTTTGTTCCAAAAACATGTCATCTCATCTCCCCGAAATTCAGAGGTGCCAACACACAGATTGGCTCATTCAAAAACCCTACACCAAACTCAAGGCGCGAATTTGAAGCCATTCTACTTGACAAAAAGATTCCTGCAAACAAACCAAATTAACAGATTTTCTTAATAATAATGAACATTAAAAATGTTAAAATAATTGTGTTCGTTAGAAATGTATTATATATTGTATTTTAAAAATAAATAATTATAGTTCGGATTATGCCTGTTTTTCGATTATCCGTTCCGCCTCTCCCCATCATTAGCCCGAATCATCTGGAGTTCACTGTATACACAATCAATATTCAGATAGATAATCCTCAGAAACTTTTGCAATTAATTAATTACAATTCACAAAGTGTAATTTATTGTAAGTAATATATTAGTATCTAATTTGTTTATTTTAATTATAAATCATATGGGGGCCCGGGGGGCAGTGCCCCAGCAAAGAGGGCCTTCCACTACCATTTTAAACCCTGTGAAACTTCTAAATGTAAACCTCAACATGGCTGGATTTGTTTTTCCATAAAACTTTGCCATGAGCTCAACTATAAATTATCAAATTTCAAATTCCTATTGCTTATACCGTCCAAATTACAAGAAGCCACTGACTGAATGACTAATCAAAATTCTAGGGTACTTCCCCTCATCCTAGAATGCTGAATTTTGGCATACTGGTAGAGTTTGATGTACAATTAAAGGGAAAAATATATATAACCAGATTTTTTAAAATATCCTTGTAAACCTTAGATCTGAGCCCAGCATTATCTCGGATCAGCTCTCAAAAACAAGCTGTTATTTTAAAATTTTCCGGCCAAAATATTACTAATCCCCATTCGTGTTAAGAATTCTTTTCAAATTTAATTACTAATTTCTAAATAATTCGTATAAATAAATCATTGAAATTAAAGAATCTAGTATATGATAATTTTAATAAAAAATTGAAATTACAATTTTAAAATTGCATTTTTTTGTTAAATTCAATTTCTAAAATAATTATTAAAACGTCGTAAGATTAAAATGCTAAAACACCTGTGCTTTTATTTTCACCGTTAGAATCTATGAATTTTTTTACTTTAGAATAAATTATTTTCTTTTTAGTTTAATTTCATTTGATCATTTTTTAAATTCGTCTCAGTGCTGCCATCTTTCGATTAAAAGTTGAAACTCTTACTATTCCTCCATCTTAGAATATACATCGTCCTTCTGTCATTTGGTAGATTTTGATATTTTAATTATTTCTTTATTTTGAAGAGTTAATTCATATTTTTTCAATATATAAGCATAATGGAAGCCTATCGAATTATTGATATCAATAAGATTCTGAATAATCCCCAAAAATTACCCTATTTATACAGGTTAGTATATGATAAATTATCAAATATTCAAAAATATCCATCTAGAGAATAATTACTATTTATTTAAATATATAATATTAATATTAATATTAATATAATATATAATATTGTAAAACTTATTTATTCGAGAAAAATAATTTTACATCATAATAATATAGATTATGAATCTAGAATTGTCTCAAAAGGCCTTCCTCAAGGATCTATTTTGAGCCCCATGTTATATGCACTATATACAAATGATCTAGAAAATATTATTTCTCCAGGAGTTAAAATATTGCAATATGCAGATGACGTATGCATATATACGTCATCGATGTCCATTGATGAAAATAATAGAAAACTTGCTACTACATTTAAAAACATTTCTTTATGGCTTGACGATCACGGGCTAGATTTGGAAACAAACAAAACAAAGGCAATGTTTTTTACTAGAAAATATAAAATGCTCTTTCCAACATCTATAAAATTAAATAATGTAAATATTTCAACATCAAAAGAAATCAAATTCTTAGGCCTCGTGTTGGACACAAAACTCAACTGGAAAAGCCACATAAACAATATTACTAAAAAATGTGAAAATAAAATTAATATTTTAAAAACCATTACTAACTCATCGTGGGGAGCTGATACATCGACATGCCTTTTGATATACAGAGCTATTGTTCGTCCTCATCTGGATTATGGTAGCACCCTGTTAGCTAACACTGCTGAATATATTGTAAAAAAATTAGACACTATCCAATACAGAGCTCTTAGAATATGCAGTGGTGCCTTAAGATCCTCGCCAACGAACTCTCTTTTAGCAGAACTAAATGAAATGCCTCTTCGAATCAGGAGAGATATGCTATCTAAAAGATATATATTAAAAGACTCCCCTTCATTTCGAACCATGTTACAAACCCTATAGCTTCAAATCTTAGAACGTCTGGTATAACTCCTGCTTTATATAATAAAAACACTTTAGGTTCACAGCTAATTAATAATAAATTAGACAAAATTCATAAATTAGATAAATCAGGGGTATATAAATTGACTTGTGATAATTGCGACGCAATCTACATAGGACAAACTGGACGCTCTTTTAGAACTCGCTACTCGGAACATGAAAGAGCCTTTAATAGTCTCAGCAGATCAGATGATATTAATATGGAATCAACTTCTACCTTCGCCAATCATCTACATTTGAATAAACACACCTCTTCTATTAGCCACCTAGTTCCGTTACATTTCGAAAGAAAGGGCTTACGTTTAGATTTTTTAGAGTCAACTGAAATAAAATTAGCTCTCTCAAATAAAACGAATATACTAAATAATCAATTAGAAGTTAAAAAAAGTACAATCATTGATTACATTCTTTAAATATTTGCAAATTTGTTTTGTGTGTAAATTCTCATTTCTCAGAAGACCATTCAAAATTAAACAAAATAGACTTCTCCCTCCACGAATTTTAAATATTTACTCTTTTGTCATCTTAAAAATTAATCTTACCATTGAGTTGTATTCAAATTCTAAATCCTCTTTTCTCAAAAGGCCATTCAAAATTAATCCAAAGTAGACCTCCTACCTTTTCTCCCTCCAGTAATTTTAAATATTTACCCCTTTGTTATCTTAAAAATAAATTTTACCATTGAGTTGTATTCAAATTTGAAATCCTCTTTTCTCCAAAGGCCATTCAAAATTCCCTTTCACTTGATCAGCTCAATGGTAAGATTATTTTAAGATGACAAAAGGGTAAATATTAAAATACGTGGAGGGAGAAGTCTATTTTGTTTAATTTTAAATGGTCCTGAGAAATGAGGATTTACACACAAACAAATTTGCAAATATTTAAAGAATGTAATCAATGATTGTACTTTTTTTAACTTCTAATTGACTATTTAGTATATTCGTTTTATTTGAGAGAGCTAATTTTATTTCAGTTGACTCTAAAAAATCTAAACGTAAGCCCTTTCTTTCGAAATGTAACGGAACTAGGTGGCTAATAGAAGAGGTGTGTTTATTCAAATGTAGATGATTGGCGAAGGTAGAAGTTGATTCCATATTAATATCATCTGATCTGCTGAGACTATTAAAGGCTCTTTCATGTTCCGAGTAGCGAGTTCTAAAAGAGCGTCCAGTTTGTCCTATGTAGATTGCGTCGCAATTATCACAAGTCAATTTATATACCCCTGATTTATCTAATTTATGAATTTTGTCTAATTTATTATTAATTAGCTGTGAACCTAAAGTGTTTTTATTATATAAAGCAGGAGTTATACCAGACGTTCTAAGATTTGAAGCTATAGGGTTTGTAACATGGTTCGAAATGAAGGGGAGTCTTTTTAATATATATCTTTTAGATAGCATACCTCTCCTGATTCGAAGAGGCATTTCATTAAGTTCTGCTAAAAGAGAGAGTTCGTTGGCGAGGATCTTAAGAGCACCACTGCATATTCTAAGAGCTCTGTATTGGATAGTGTCTAATTTTTTTGCATAATATATTCAGCAGTGTTAGCTAACAGGGTGCTACCATAATCCAGATGAGGACGAACAATAGCTCTGTATATCAAAAGGCATGTCGATGTATCAGCTCCCCACGATAAGTTAGTAATGGTTTTCAAAATATTAATTTTATTTTCACATTTTTTAGTAATATTGTTTATGTGGCTTTTCCAGTTGGAGTTTTGTGTTCAACACGAGGCCTAAGAATTTCGATTTCTTTTGATGTTGAAATATTTACATTATTTAATTTTATAGATGTTGGAAAGAGCATTTTATATTTTCTAGTAAAAAACATTGCCTTTGTTTTGTTTGTTTCCAAATCTAGCCCGGAGTCGTCAAGCCATAAAGAAATGTTTTTAAATGTAGTAGCAAGTTTTCTATTATTTTCATCAATGGACATCGATGATGTATATATGCATACGTCATCTGCATATTGACAATATTTTAACTCCTGGAGAAATAATATTTTCTAGATCATTTGTATATAGTGCATATAACATGGGCCTCAAAATAGATCCTTGAGGAAGGCCTTTTGAGACAATTCTAGATTCATAATCTATATTATTATGATGTAAAATTATTTTTTCTCGAATAAATAAGTTTTACAATATTATATATATATTAATATTAATATTAATATTAATATTAATATTTATATTTAAATAAATAGTAATTATTCTCTAGATGGATATTTTTGAATATTTGATAATTTATCATATACTAACCTGTATAAATAGGGTAATTTTGGGGATTATTCAGAATCTTATTGATATCAATAATCCGATAGGCTTCCATTATGCTTATATATTGAAAAAATACGAATTAACTCTTCAAAATAAAGAAATAATTGAAAAATAAAAATCTACCAAATGACAGATGGACGATGTATATTCTAAGATGGAGGAATAGTAAGAGTTTCAACTTTTAATCGAAAGATGGCAGCACTGAGACGAATTTAAAAAATGATCAAATGAAATTAAACTAAAAAGAAAATAATTTATTCTAAAGTAAAAAATTCATAGATTCTAACGGTGAAAATAAAAGCACAGGTGTTTTAGCATTTTAATCTTACGACGTTTTAATAATTATTTTAGAAATTGAATTTAACAAAAAAATGCAATTTTAAAATTGTAATTTCAATTTTTTATTAAAATTATCATATACTAGATTCTTTAATTTCAATGATTTATTTATACGAATTATTTAGAAATTAGTAATTAAATTTGAAAAGAATTCTTAACACGAATGGGGATTAGTAATATTTTGGCCGGAAAATTTTAAAATAACAGCTTGTTTTTGAGAGCTGATCCGAGATAATGCTGGGCTCAGATCTAAGGTTTACAAGGATATTTTAAAAAATCTGGTTATATATATTTTTCCCTTTAATTGTACATCAAACTCTACCAGTATGCCAAAATTCAGCATTCTAGGATGAGGGGAAGTACCCTAGAATTTTGATTAGTCATTCAGTCAGTGGGTTCTTGTAATTTGGACGGTATAAGCAATAGGAATTTGAAATTTGATAATTTATAGTTGAGCTCATGGCAAAGTTTTATGGAAAAACAAATCCAGCCATGTTGAGGTTTACATTTAGAAGTTTCACAGGGTTTAAAATGGTAGTGGAAGGCCCTCTTTGCTGGGGCACTGCCCCCGGGCCCCCATATGATTTATAATTCAAATAAACAAATTAGATACTAATATATTACTTACAATGAATTACACTTTGTGAATTTTAATTAATTAATTGCAAAAGTTTCTGAGGATTATCTATCTGAATATTGATTGTGTATACAGTGAACTCCAGATTATTCGGGCTAATGATGGGGGAGAGGCGGAACGGATAATCGAAAAACAGGCATAATCCGAACTATAATTATTTATTTTTAAAATACAATATATAATACATTTCTAACGAACACAATTATTTTAACATTTTTAATGTTCATTATTATTAAGAAAATCTGTTAATTTGGTTTGTTTGCAGGAATCTTTTTGTCAAGTAGAATGGCTTCAAATTCGCGCCTTGAGTTTGGTGTAGGGTTTTTGAATGAGCCAATCTGTGTGTTGGCACCTCTGAATTTCGGGGAGATGAGATGACATGTTTTTGGAACAAAGAAGTTAGTTTAAGTTCATAGATGAAAGTTGTTGAATAATTGTTATTATATAGTCAAGTTATTGTCGAGTTATTGTTTTGTATTTGGAAAAGTTTTGTTATATATATATATAATCTTCAAGTTGTTATTAAATATAAATTGTTAAAACAAATTTATTAACCTATTTATTTCCTTTGTTAACATTCGTTCAGGATTCAAATTCGAATCCCCATACCTTAATCTAATATTGAATAAGTAATTCGACACTTTTAATGATTTTTTAATATCTGTTTGAATTTTTCTAAGAGCTATAGGTATTATGTCGTTATACACGAATTCCCATTGGTCGATGTACTCCAAAAAAATGTCAACAGAATTCAGGGCCGTGTTGAGAATAAATGCGATTGATAATGTCTTCTTACATTAACATATAATTTTTTTACTTTATCCAATGCAAAGCATAGGTAAAGTATTGTAATCGCTCTCGGGGCAAGCGTGGCTTCAAAGTGTCCTCAGGTAAAGACTACGGAACCCATGGACTCAATTAAAGTCACAAATTGTAGTATTCAATTAGGTTGAATTTTAGCACGTGACGGTTTTGCCAAAAATTACATGGGGTCTCGTCGAGAGGCCAAAAAGTGTGATTTTTTCATTTAGTGCGTGCGGATGGATGGATGGATGGATGTTATCGTTTTTTTGGCCCACGATTTTTTCCACACCGTTGCACCGATTGAAATGAAATTGAAAACCTAGCATTCTTTTAACAAAATGAAGCGATGATTAGTTTTTGGTACATATCGACCCACAAACATTAGTACTTTATTTCAGTACTTTTTTAGTTTTTTCTAAATATCTTGAAAATGACTTAACCAATTTTGATGAAATTTAATATCCTAATTAAGTACCTTGGGGACCACAAAAAAGGATAAATAAAGTTTTTAGTAAAATTATATTTTAAAGTACTTTACTCTAGAGCAGTGATTCCCAACCGGTGGTTCGCGAACCCCTGGGGGTTCGCAGTGTTTGCAGAGGGGGTTCGCGAAAATAATATTGTAATGGCGGATTTTTTAAAACGCCATTAAAATCAAAAGCAAAAAAAAAAAACAAAACAAAAACACAAAAATTAAAGAACACACCCACTGTAAAACAGATTGTTCGCTGCCTGTTTGTTAGAAATCTATAATAAATTTCAATATTTTCATTTCTTTTTTCCTTATTTGTTTTTCAAAATTACTTCATCAATATCAAATTATATCAACAATTTTATACATTATAATTTATTCCTCTTATTCAAGTAATCAAATACTATTCTCTTTTTATTACCAACATTTATTTATATTTAAAACATTTTATCAATGTGATTAGTATCATGTTCTGCTTTATATTTAAAATCATTGGAGCAGTTTTCCCTTCTATGTAATATTTTTTTTACAATACAATTGGAAATAAATATCAAATTAAGGCAGTTTACTACAGATTTTAGAATTAGATACTTGGAGAATAGTGTTGTATTAACCGACGTTCATACATAGGCTTAGCACTTGTAAAGCTTGAGTGATAGTGATACTGTGACTGTCAAGTTCTCGTGTAAATGATTTAATAATTATTAATTTAATTATTATTATAGCTTATTTTTATTATGGATCGATGGTTAAAAACGGGTCGTTTAGAAACGAGACATGATAATCGAGATGATAGTACTGAAAGCTGTAGTGAGGTACCGTTTCACAAGACGAAAAACAAAGGAAATGATGATAGAAAAGGGAAAAAGCGAGCAAGCTTGAGTTGTTTGCCATAAAAGAATTTAGTCTTTTTGATTTTAAGTCGATTCTTCCACGTTTTCAGTAGAGGTTGCCATTAATGGTCAAAACATCAAAAATGGAATGCAATAAGGTTATTCCTCTAGTATTAGATGAGAATCGATCGTTATTTTTGATTTTAAGTCGATTCCTCCATGTCTTCAGCAATGGTTACCAATAATAACCGAAACGTCAAAAATCCAATGTAGAATGGTTATTCCTCGACTATTAAATGAGAATGATCTTATTTTTGAATTAATGTCAATATGAACTACAAATTGCAAGTGATATCTGATTAATAATAAAGGAACAAACATATTAATATTTCAAATGAATTTGGATAAAGTTTAGCAACGATCCGTTGCAGTTTATTTCATTTAGTGCGTGCGGATGTGGATGTATGTATGTTATCGTTTTTTTGGCCCACGATTTTTTCCACTCCGTTGCACCGATTGAAATGAAATTGAAAACCTACCATTAGTTTAACAAAATGAAGCGCTGATTAGTTTTTGGTACATATCGGCCCACAAACATTAGTACTTTATTTCAGTACTTTTTTAGTTTTTTCTAAATATCTTGAAAATGACTTAACCAATTTTGATGAAATTTAATATCCTAATTAAGTACCTTGGGGACCACAAAAAAGGTTAAATAAAGTTTTTAGTAAAATTATATTTTAAAGTACTTTACTCTAGAGTAAGATAGTACTTTTTTAATTTTTTAAATTCTTTAAAATTTATTCATTTGAAAGTTTTAATATAGCTCATTTAGCCTTGCTTAAGTAAGAATGGATAGGCTTCTCTCTGTGAAATGCTAAAAATTTGGGAGGAATTTTTATGAGTAACCATAGCAACTGCGTTGTTTTCTTATCCGTTACCTTTGCTGAAGACAGAGAAATCGATTTTAAACCAAAAATAGCGATTGATTCTCATCTAGTACTTGAGGAATAATCATTCTATATTGGATTTTTGACGTTTCGGTTTTTATTAGTAACCATTGCTGAAGACATAGAGGAATCGACTTTAAACCAAAAATAGCGATTGATTCTCATCTAATACTTGAGGAATAACAATTCTACATTAGGTATTTGACGTTTCGATTATTATTGGTAACCATTGCTGAAGACATGGAGGAATCGACTTAAAATCAAAAAGACTATCGATTCTTTTTGGTAAAACAACTCAGCTTAAGTCGATTCTTCCACATTTTCAGTAGAGGTTTCCATTAATAGTCAAAACATCAAAAATGGAATGCAATAAGGTTATTCCTCTAGTATTAGATAAGAATCGATCGTTATTTTTGATTTTAAGTCGATTCCTCCATGTCTTCAGCAATGGTTACCAATAATAATCGAAACGTCAAAAACCTAATGTAGAATTGTTATTCCTCAAGTATTAGATGAGAATCGATGGCTATTTTTGATTTTAAGTCGATTCCTCCATGTCTTCAGCAATGGTTACAATAATAACCGAAATGTCAAAAATCCAATGTAGAATGGTTATTCCTCGACTATTAAATGAGAATTATTTTTGAATTAATGTCAATATGAACTACAAATTGCAAGTGATATCTGATTAATAATAAAGGAACAAACATATTAATATTTCAAATGAATTTGGATAAAGTTTAGCAACGATCCGTTGCAGTTTATTTCAAATTAAATTCATTCACGGATAATTGTGACTTTACTGTATTTAATTACATTCGAAATATACATCGTATACATTATATAGGGTAGTCGAGAAAGAAATTCATTTTTAAAAATTGAATGAAAGCAAAACTATTATATTTAAAAGCGTTTAATCTTATATAATATAAAGTTCATTAAATGTAATTTTAATTTTTGAAAATTAAATCATCAAGATGACGCCATTGGCTGTTTCGATACTCTTCCAAACGGGCACGAAAATTTTGAAAAACTATTAACAGTTTCTTTTGAAATGGCTTCCATTTCTTGCTGAATATTCAGCTTCACTTGCCGAAATGTTATCGGATTATTAGCGTATACGTTGCTTTTATGTCCCCATAAAAAGAAGTCTGCTGGACTTAAATCGGGGCTGCTCGGAATGGGCGAACATAACAAATAAATCTTATACATTATATGTATCATATTAGCAAAAATTTATTAATTAAATATATAATATATAAAGTAAAAATTATTTACTAAATTCTTTTTATTAATAATCATTTAGTACCTGGAGCCACCGAGCGATGCACGGTAACTTTTTACTTTCGTTAAAAGCTATAAATTAATATTATTATTAATTTAAAATTGTGATAAAAATACAAATATATATAGTATATAGTAATGAAATAGATTATTAAGATTCTCTATGAATTAGGCACTTTGCGTTTATTCCATAAAATCTATAGTTATTTCCCGTTACAGCGTCAAAAAGGGAAAAAATTAAAAAATTAAGACCGCCATTGGGTCATATCTAAAAATATATTCATACAAATCACGGGATTTTTTTTACATTTATTTCAAAGTAGGCCATGAGGGTCTAAAGTGATGAATTTGGCAGATTGCGACGTTGTAGACCAAAAACATATAATCATATAGAAAAATATAGTAATAGGTGAACAAATATACTACAAGTGACAAATCTAATATTCTATTCAGAGTTACATCTTCAATATTAAGAGCGTCAAATAATTTAACACTCGTCGAGAAATTGACTTGGAATGAGATTTGTGAATTTAAAATGAATCTGAAAATTGATCAATGATTTATAAAATGTATTTTTAAATGGATTATGAGACTTGACCTATGTTTGAAGGCCTTTGTGCAATGAGCACACTTGAAAGGCGTCTCTTCAGTATGTGTTCTTGAATGCTTTGTGAGATTAGATTTATCTGAGAAGCGTTTTTGACAGTGGTTACAGACAAAGGGCTTTTCACCGGTATGTGTTCTTGAATGCTCTGTGAGATTAGATTTATTTGAGAAGCGTTTTTGACAGTGGTTACAGACAAAGGGCTTTTCACCGGTATGTGTTCTTGAATGCCTAATGAGATGAGATTTATTTGAGAAACGTTTTTGACAGTGGTTACAGACAAAGGGCTTTTCACCGGTATGTGTTCTTGAATGCTTTGTGAGATTAGATTTATTTGAGAAGCGTTTTTGACAGTGGTTACAGACAAAGGGCTTTTCACCGGTATGTGTTCTTGAATGCTCTGTGAGATGAGATTTATTTGAGAAGCGTTTTTGACAGTGGTTACAGACAAAGGGCTTTTCACCGGTATGTGTTCTTGAATGCTCTGTGAGATTAGATTTATTTGAGAAGCGTTTTTGACAGTGGTTACAGACAAAGGGCTTTTCACCGGTATGTGTTCTTGAATGCGTTGTGAGATTAGATTTATTTGAGAAGCGTTTTTGACAGTGGTTACAGACAAAGGGTTTTTCCACCGGAATGTATTCTTAAATGTTCTGTGAGTTGAGATTTATACAAAAAGTGTTTTTCACATTGTTCACAGGCAAAGCCCTTTATCAGCAAATCGTGATTGAGCTTTGATTTTGATTTGCATCTCTCTTGACATTGTGTACCCCTGTCGAATTTTTGACCTGAATGAAGTAAAAAATGTTAAATATTTTTAATAATAGATTACATTGAATATTAAGTATTAAATTTACCTTTATTCAATAAAATGATATTCAAGTGTTTCTTGAATAGAGTGGATATTTTCATCTTAATGCATTTTTTCAGATGTTTTTCAAGAAATACTTCGCTAATGAACATCATGTTACAATAGCAACACGGATGAAGTGGCCCTGAAATACACCACAATAAAAAAGTCACTTGAAATTATAAACCCAAGTTTATATTCTAGAATTAAAAAAAAACATTTATGAATTTGGTAATAGGAAAAAAGTCTGACAGAAAAAAAAACTGAATTAATAGTTAATATTGATTAATATTATTGTAGGTCTTACTTATTATGGTCCCTGCTATTTAAATGGCCTTCCCTCACAACCATACATAGTTCTATGATTTATATTATATATGAAGAGAATGTACAATTTATTCATTTGAAAATTATAGACAATATATTAAATATTAAATTAGACAAATAATACACCCGTCGGAAAATTAAATTATCATTATAATATATTTTAAAGAAAATCTTAAGAGGGTGTCATCTACTAGATCCGAGATGAAATATTTTATATTTAAATATTACAAATTAAATCGACTCAGAGTGCTAAAATTATCAATTATGGGCAATCTGATATATAATTAATAACAGACACATGTTGTAGAGGTTAATTAGTAGAATATTAGCCATTTGCAACCAAACTGGTATCATTCACATTCACGTTGTTATGTTTTAAGATTTCAAACGTCCACCATTTCCTCCCCCTTGGGGTTGAAGGCGTCAAAAACTAATCACTTCTTGTTTACATCAAACCTAAATTTTGTGCCAAATTTTATTGGAATCTGTTGAACCTTGCGGCCTGCAGCGCAACCATTAAATTGTGATACATACCAACCCCCCCCCCACACCCACACACCTATACCGGGTGAGTTTTTTTATCTTGAGACAGTCTTATAACTCAAAAACAGTGCATTATATTAAAAAAAGTTTCAAATAAAAGTTTATTTATATCGAGGGGGAAACTAAACTAGGCTATTGTTTGTCCACCTAGAACCAAGGGCGGATCCACGGGGGGGGGGGGGGGCGCTCCCCCCCCGCCCTTGGGGCGTCTCTTACCCCCCCCCCCCCCCCACCGGCTTGGACAATTCGATCGCGACACACTTTCGAGATAAAAAGTAGATATTATATACATCGGGCACCTTATATACATTCTCCCCCCACCCCCCACAAAAAATTCTTGGATCCGCTCTTGCCTAGAACAAGCTTTTAAGGGTATTTCGAGGTAAACTTCTGTTTTTTAAAGGAAACCTATATGTTTCTGTACATATTCTGTTTCTACATAAAAAACTGAACAACTTTTATTAGAACTATTTTTTTATATGACATCAAATAAAAAAAAAATAATAAATCAATTAGATCTCTAAAAAAATTATTTTTAACAATCATTCAACTTAATTATCAAATAATTAATTATTAAATAGATATTTATTAAATCGAAAAGTCACAACAATGAAAATAAGTGTTTATAATGATCTTAAAACTACATTATACACCGATTTAAGAAATTATTTTCAACTTAACTGAACTACTTAAAAGTCTTGAGTTTAAAAAAGTCTATTTCTCGTGTCAATCTAGTAGTATTGTATTATCACAATAAAAATGGAGTATTTTTTGTTTAAGACAGAATTGAAATGGTCTTAATTTATGGTGAATGTGGAAAAAGTGTTAGGGGTTGCAATTGAAATGGATGGCGAGCGCTTTCCTGATAGAAATACACCCTCTCAAGCTTCATTTCATCTGACTGTCTCAAGATACAAAACTCACCCGGTATATATATACTTTTGAATAGAGGATGGTTTTAGTGTCTAGGGGCCATGATCGGAAAAAGTATGATGAAATTTTCCGGAAGTCGCACCATGAAAGTGAGCGCAATAGGTATATTTCTTCGAAATCTACCTAAAAACAAATACCTATTTACGAAAAATTATTTTTCTCTAGAAATTATTAATAAATATTAGATTAAGAGTCTTCTAATATTTATTGTAATCTTTGAGAGGTTTTAGATCTAGGAACTAATCACTTTATATAATAAAGATAAGAGTAAATAAATATTTTATTTAATATGGATTTACTATGAGTCAAGGATACTGGGTCACTTATTTCACCTGCTAATTTCTATCGATTTTTGCAAAAGGATAGTGAAGAAATCCTACAGAAATCATCCTGAAAAGTATGATCTTATTAGTATCCTTAACTCATAGTAAATCCATATTAAATAAAATATTTATTTACTCTTTTTTCATTAAATTGAAGGGTTGGTTTTGTCACAAATATAATAAAACAATAATTTTAATAACTATTAGAATTATTTAATTGATAACTATACAGTTTATTATTTACTCTTTACTTTATTAAAGATGTTTCACCTTGCACCAACACCACAATCTCTACTGATTACTTTATATAATTGGTTTAGCATCAAATTATTTTATATTCCTAATATATATTATAATAAATTGAAGAGAGTTTTTTTTTTCTCGAGCAATTAGTGAACTATTCAGTTAAAATGAAGAATGAATTTTGTATGAAAGGGAGAGAAATATGTGGACTCGAGACAGAGGTTGACGGGTACTCGTTAAGGGAGGAGTAATTTTAAGGTGAGGAATATTGGGCTGAGAGGGTAAGAGTGGAGGGCGGAAATAGATATACAAATATTGGGTCAATTAAATATTTATTATTAAAATAAAAGTTTAAATATTTTGCTATTAAGGGAGTTTACCAAGTAGTATGTTTATTTATATTAAGAGTTTAGTATTAACTCTGTATTAAGAGGTTGTTGAGAGGCTGATCAGCCTCTCCTATTCTGAGTAGAATAATTCATTGATATTGTATTAGTTACTTAATTACTTATTCCTGGGCGCTACATTCGTTCGTGACCTCAGGGACCATCCTCCTCCATTCAGTTATATTCTAGGCTGCCCTTTCCATATTTTGGATTCCGATTGTGTTGCTTTTTGAGCCGTAGCAAATATTTTTTACCTTTTATTTTCCATTGATAAAGGAAGAAATTCGCCCGAAACATTTGGGTTTAATTAAACGTTTAAATATTGTATTATAAAAGATTTGTATTTATTTCAAGCATATAAAAATCAATAAAAAATTATTTCTTTTATATCCATTATGAATATACAGATGACAACCTTCAACCAAAATCCATTATTTATATTTAAATAGATAGTAATTATTCTCTAGATGGATATTTTTGAATTTTTGATAATTTTTCATTTACTAACCTGTATAAATAGGGTAATTCTTGGGATTATTCAGAATCTTATTGATATCAATAATCCGATAGGTTTCCATTATGCTTATATATTGAATAAATACGAATTAACTCTTCAAAATAAAGAAATAATTAAAATATAAAAATCTACCAAATGACAGATGGACTATGTATATTCTAAGATGGAGGCAGGCAGAGAGTATAGAGAGGTGCAACTCAATGTTAAAAGGCGGTTCCAATTTTTATGGTGACGTCACAAGCCGGCAGCGGGCAGCCATTAATCGGGAAAGAAAAAGGCGGGAAATAGCATTAGTATTAGGAATCCATGGCTGTCGATTATTATTATTAGTAGTAGTATTATTATTATTATTAAGAATAGCAATCCAGAATGGAATTATTTTTTTGAGTAATTTTAAAATTAGAAAAAAAAACTATTTCTTAAAATAAAATTATGAGAAAAGGGAGATATGAAATAAAACTATAAATAAATATAATTATTTTTATTATTTTAATATAAAATTCAGATACAAAATTTTAACAAATTGAAAAAAAAAAACATTTATAACAAATTAAAAAAAAATCTTGTCATGATGTTTTGCTGGATATCTGAAAAAAAAATATATATATATATATAAGTATATATTAAATAAACATAACTAGAAATTATAGTTGATTCTTCAACTTTGGCTAATGGATTAAATAATTTAAGATAATAGCAATAATATTAATAAAGGCCAGTCTCCATTAATAAAAAGCAGCGGCGACGGGAGGTAAAAATATTGGGTCATATTTTAATTTTAATAGTTGCTCATAATATGCTTTTTCACCGTACTTATCTTTATCAAGAATTTTGCGGTGTTCGGGATGAATAGACATATAAATGGCTGTTGAAAAAGAATTGGAAAATATCTGTGCAGCCAAAGAAACTTTCATTTCTTTTCTTTTGGGATTAATATGATCTTGTGTTATTTTGGGGATGGGATTCATTAGTTTTTAAGATGGTATCATAAGTCCTTGTAATATGATCCCATTCGGCATATCCATTGGCTATCTTTACCCTATTATTTAAAAATAGATTCCTAAGACATTTTAAAAGATGTGGAGGGTCATAAAAATGGACGATTTCTTGATCATTAATGGAAAATAAAAAATTGTCTGCATATCTTTTTGTGGATTTAATGTAATCTTTGATGAGACTATTTATCGCACTTTTATTAGTTGGTCCTTGGTCGCAGATGGTCGCAACTACAACAAAACCACAATTTTGCAATTCCATAATGATTTTAATAATTATGTCTTTTAGAATACCTGATGAAGTAGTGTCTTTGCAAAAATAATAGGCAATAGGCAATTTCCATTTTCTGTTTAGACCCCTTAACATAAATACAAGAGCATGGTTGGCCAAAGTTTTTGTTTTCCCAAAAGATCCGAAGTCCTCAAATCCTTCAATTTTATCATTGAAAGAATTATAAGAAAAGCTACTTTTAATAGCCATTTCATCCCAAATAAGAGCTACTGCGCGGTCAATTACAGAAGATTTTTCATTGCTCTCTTTCAAAAAATCCATTATTTGTATATTTAAACCCGGAGAAAAATTAATATTATGAAGGATACTAGCCAATGTTCTAGGGCTGGGCAAAACAATGAGATGTCTTAGGTAATTATACGTTTTAGGGCTTCTTTTATATACTGACAGAAAATTTTTTTTTTCTTTTGTCAGTCCACCGGCGTCCCTTTGGTGGTCTTTTTTTGTTTCTTAATTCACCTGATAATATTAAATTTTCTGCTAAAGAAAGTTTTCCCGAAATAATTTCTTTGATTTGATTATTTTTGATTAATTTTTGAAAATTTCTAAAATAATTATTCAATTTGGAATATTTATTACTAATTCTTAACAATTTTTTTTTTTTAATGTCCTAGCTGCTTGTAAAATTTTTTTTTTTTTAGGTGTGATATCAGTTTTCGTTAAATTGCATTGTTTTAAAATATTAGACGAATATCTTTTTTTTTTGATTTGTTGGTCTTTTTATAAAGAAAGGTTCTGAATTATTTTCTGAATTTGAAGGGCCCTGGGCAGAAAGTGGCCTTACACCTAAATCATCTAAGTCAGAATTTTGAAAATTTGGTAATGTACCCTTATTTTCTAAAGAAATAGGACTAGTTATTATTGTAGAACTGACTGTCTCTTCAAAAGGAAAATAACTAATATTCTGGGGATCTTCATTTAAACATTCAAAATCAATTTCCCTAAGTTCATTTGAATTTCCCAGAGAAGACGAATCGTTTATTCCTATTGCATTATCCAAATTTAAGTAAGAATTTTGTATAGTCAGGAAATTCGAAATTTTGATTCTCGGTACTATTCCTATCTACTGAAGAAGATACTAAAAAATTAGAATTAGCTAAGGAGTCATGATTTGCACTTAAAATTGGTGGAGGATTAATGTCAGGGAGGGCGTTCCAAACCAACAAGCCATTAGCCCTAAGATTATTCTGACTGAAATGTTTAGAACATATGCATAGGTTTACTAATTTTGAGTTAATTTTGATGGGAAGTTTGGGGTTTGAAGCAAATGCCAGCCACTTAGAACATCTAGTTTCCTCTTTAACTGGAAATCTAAAAAACTTTAATTTTGAATCTAAATCTTTATATTGTTTCGAATCACAAAGATAAACAGAACAGACCCTGTGACCTTTCATTTTTTTTTTTTTTTTTTTTTTTGAATTATCAAAGTAGTTTAAAAAAAAATTATATAGATAGATATATAAGAATAAAACCTTTATACCCAAGTTGCTTGGAAAACTTAATTGCATTGAATATGGAAGAAAAAAATTCTGTAAGCAAATACCTACTGATGGAGCTGATGGATGTTTAGGAAATCTTTTTTTTCTCTTTCTTATAAGAGCCGTACCTATAAAAAAAAGGTAATTTAATAAAGATATATATATATACAATATACAGAGGTGCCCACAGGGGGGGGGTTGAAAATTGATGCAAAATTAGCATTATATGATATATGTAAATAAAAACGTTTAAGTTAATAATTTCAACAAAAGGTAATAAAAATCTCTTCTAATTCTTTAGAAGTGGTTTAAAAAAATATAATTGGGGGTTATTTTCCATGAAAATAGGGGGGGGGGGTGGAATCATGAGGTAGGGGGTGGGAAAACCCCTGCAATATATTGGACTGAACTTTTTATTGGTACAATAAAAAATTTCTAGGAAAAATATATTTTTTTCAATAACATATGTAGAAATGAACAACAAATTTAAATTTTTAGTTAATTAAAAGAAATCAAAATCTATTAATATCTATTCATTAAATGCAGAAATGAATTTAATTACGATTTATTATTCCTTATGTTTGAGGCATCTTTCAACAAATAAGGTGAAATATTGAAATTTACTATTTAATTTATTTATAACAGTTGAATGACCGTTAAATTTGAATGATATACAAACTCCCTAGCAATTTTACTTAGCCTAAATTATTTTTAATATAAATAAAATGAAATTAATTGACAGAAATGACAAAATTACCTTTTGGAATGTTCTTATCTTATGTATTATCTGTTTATCATCTTTATTATTATTATCAATTAACAATTTTAATAATTAATATAATATATATATATATATTATAGTTGTTCCTAAAACGTCAGAATAGAAAAGAAGACAGTAACAGATCTTAAGCAACTTAATAACAGAAAAATTCATAATAAAATATAGAAAATTTAAAAAATTTAAAATTTTTTTTTAAATATAAAATTCTAGGCAGTTTTCACAAAAATACACCATTCTTCTTAAAAAAAACGAAAAATATATATGTTATTATTTTATTTTTTGGTGAAAATATGTTGGCGACCTGCTCCTGTGGGAAAGAAAAATTGGGACCGATTTCCCTATCTAAGTTTTTTTTTTTAACCCCCCCCCCACCCCCCCCCCCCCAAAAAAGAAAAATTTTTTAGGGAGAGGGGTATAGTTATTGCAGCCCCCTGACAGAGAGTATAGAAAGGTGCAACTCAATGATAAAAGACGGTTCCAATTTTTATGGTGACGTCACAAGCCGGCAGCGGACACCCACGGGAAAGAAAAAGGCGGGAAACAGCATTAGTATTAGGAATCCATGGCCGTCGATTATTATTATCTTTTCATTCTTTTCTCTCCTTTTGAAGGAGGTTTGTTTACTATACATCGGCTGTAAACAGCAGAGATGATAGCTTCTATTTTGTTATTATCTTGTTGAAGGAAGGTTCAGGAACCGCCGGACTGTCGCGCACGTACTCAGCAGTACAGCCTTCTGCACCGTCGTGATAATGCCCCCTCCAAAAATGCCCAGCTCCTTTAAGTTCTTAGGGAGCGTCTTCGGGACGACACCAGTCGCAGACATGACAAGGGGCACCATTAGCACTCTATCCTGTCTCCACATTTTCCTAATTTCTTCTGCGAGCTCAAGATATTTATTTAATTTTTCGCCATAGGCTTGTTGGAGATTATGTGTATTTGGTATGGTGATGTCAATAAGGTATGTCATTTTGCTATTCTTTATGGTGAGTATTATATCAGGTCTATTCGCAAGTATAGTCCTGTCTGTCAGCACGGACCTGTCCCAATATAGTTTACAACCACTACTTTCAAGTACACTTTCCGGAGTATACTCATAGTAGGGAACTCTGGTGCTTATTAGTTCATTATTATTATTATTATTATTATTATTATTAGTATTATTTTTATTATTAGGAATAGCAATCCAGAATGCAATTATTTTTTTGAGTAATTTAAAAATTAGAAAAATAACTATTTCTTAAAATAAAATTAGGAGAAAAGGGAGATATGAAATAAAACTATAAATAAATGTAATTATTTTTATTATTTTAATATAAAATTCAGATACAAAATTTTAACAAATTGAAAAAAAAACATTTATAACAAATTAAAAAAAAATCTTGTCATGATGTCTTGCTGGATATCTGAAAAAAATATATACCTATATATTAAAGAAACATAACAAGAAATTATAATTGAAAAGTTTTTATTTTGCCGAGAGTAGCAGAGTTGTTGAATTATAAAGAGAAACAAAGAGGTTGTCCTCTGCTTGATGCAAATAAACATACACACATATATTAAACAAATAATTGATATATATACATAATATATATATTTGTGTATGTTTATTTGCATCAAGCAGAGGACAACCTCTTTGTTTCTCTTTATTTATCAAGAAATTATAATTGATTCTGCAACTTTGGCTAATGGATTAAATAATATAAGATAATAGCAATAATAAGGCCAGTCTCCATTAAATAAAAAGCAGCGGCAACGGGCCTAAAAAGCAAGAAAATTAATATTTGTTAAAAAGTTTTAAATCTACATAATATTAGAATCTTATATTAACTAATCCATTACTCAGCGAAAACCAGGTGGAAGGTATTGAAGAAGTTTGGCCAGGAACACCGTGGAAATAATTATATACCGAAAAATAAATTTTTACAAGTATTAAGAATTCATTTTAAGATAAAAGATTAGGATAATATAGGCCGGAAAAAGCAGGAAATAGTCATGGAAATGAGTTATAGAAGTATTAATAAAAAATAAATATAAACAGTAGAACAATTGAAAGTAAAAGATAGTAGAAGTTATTTTTAAATAAAATAAAATGAAATCAATTGAGAGAAATGAAAATACCTTTTGGAATGTTCTTATCTTATTTATTATCAATTAACAATTTTTTAATAATTAATACAATTTATAGATTGTTTCTAAAACGTCAGAAAAGAAACTGCGAGAGTGACAGATCTTAGCCAACTTAATAACAGAAAAATTCATAATAAAATAAAGAAAATTTAAAAAATTAAAAATAAAAAAAAATATAAAATTCTAAGTAGTTTTCACAAAAATAAACCATTCTTCTTAACAAAAAAGATAAATATATATTTGAGAATGTGACTATTTTATTTTTTGGAGAAAATATGTTGGCAACTTGCGCCTGTGGGAAAGTAAAATTGGAACCGATTTCCCTATCTAAGTTGCAGCCCCCTATGGAGGAATAGTACGAGTTTTAATTTTTAATCGAAAGATGGCAGTACTGTGACAAATTTGAAAGATTTTCAAATAAAATTAATCTAAAAAGTATTAAATAATTTATTCTAGAGTAACTGAAAAATTCATATATGAAAATAAAATCTCATGGGTATGTGGATTCAAGTTAAGATTTGTGACATTGGTAAATAACAAGCAACGCTAAACTTCTCATACAAAATGACAATCTAATAAAATTGAAAGTTTTTTTATATTGTTATATATTGAAGGAGACAATAAAAGAGTGTGTCTTCTGCTGGAATTATAAATTTCGATAGAGATTTTCTTTAGGAGACGGACTGGTATAAATATGCAATTGGATGTTGATGAAAGCAGTCCACGGTGGTTGTAAAAAAATAAGACTATAGAGGTTTTATTATTTTACATTTATTTGTTAAACCGACGTTTCGGAGATTTATTCTCTCCTTCTTCAGGGTAACAAAAAGTCAATGAAAGTAGTTCAAAACATAATTACTTTCTGTCTCCTTTGACAATGCCTTAAATAATTTTTTTTTTTTAATATATTAAAAACATTATCAGACAAAAGGCGGG
>JAKCPI010012256.1:0-15577 GCA_023213315.1 Euborellia annulipes | reverse complement strand
ACTGTAAGCCGCGTAAAAGAACTTTGTTCCAAAACATTTAATAAGAGAAGGAAGATATAGGCCAGATGGTTTTAAAAAATCTTATTTAAATTTCGTCGACGTTTCGGGAACGCATCGTTCCCATCCTCAGGACGATAAATCGTTAATGGATATATAGAGGTTCATACAAAAAATATAGGGCAATAGAAAGTAAAATACAATAATATAAATTTCTATATACCATTAGATGACTATTGTTTGTATAAGAGAATTGTAGTAGTGCCTGGGCTGTATTTTTTTATTAAATGGGCCCGAAATATTAGCACTGGCTATCAGAACCGTTATGTATTCACCTAAGCAACTTTAACAATTTATCGTCCTGAGGATAGGAACGATGCGTTCACGAAATTAAAATAATTTTTTTTTTATTCCATGCTGTCTGCCATGATGTCTTCCTACGCCTGTTTATTATCACTCAGCTACCGAATTTCTTCTTTTTTAATAAAAAAAAAAAATTCCAATTTTGACACTATGAGATGCAATTTTCTTCCAAATAAGAACTTTGATTCCGCTACGAGTAGTCTAACAAAAAAAAAAAAAAATTTGAGAGCCTATGACTGAAACAATTCACTCTTCAGATATGAGATGAAAATGATAGACTAAAAAAAAAAAAAAATTTGTCTAAATCAAAATAAATTAGGAGTATGATTGGCAAATTTTTTGATACTTATTTACTATAGATACGAAAAATTATTTAAATTAATATTGATAACTGTTTTGAGAGACATTGAAGAGATGTTAATTTTGTGTTATTGAATTTCATTAAAAATGTAAATAGATTTTACCTAAACTTCTCTGAAGGGAAGAATGAATAAATCCATTTAAGGCCCATCTTATAAAAGCTTCTTCCTCGTTCTTTAATTAGTTATCTGATATACTTTTCTATATTAAAGTAATTATTCAACCATTTGACGGTTCCCAGGACCCCTAGTACAATGCTAGTCATATATCACAAAATAACTTATTTGTGTAGTAATAAAGAAACATTTATCAAAGGGACGGATTAATTCATTCAAGAAATGCGTTTATTCAAGAATTATATTCAAGAAGAATAAGAGAAGACAAGCGAATGTGCTTCATAATCAAGTCATAGCTACTACATTTTTTACTTTACGGGAGAATTTAATTTAAGTTTTCCAATTTCATTTATAATAAATTATTATGAAAAATATTTTTGAAAAAACTTGATTATTGATAACCAATTAAGCTTAATTTATTTCAAGTGGCTGAATGTATAACTAATAATGAAGCCCCCGGGTCTGGCGTAGTAGGTAGCGTGCCTACCTCCTATACCAAACGTCGCGGGTTCGGACCCAGGCAGTCCGATGATTTTATTTAAGCCATTTGGATACCAGATGGCTTAAATAGAAATGCCTGAACCCCAAATTGATATATTAATTACAACGGTTATCGTCAAAGTCTTATATGGCCTAAGTTGCCGAAAAGACTGTGTGAATGTGTGTGTGAGTGTGAGTGTGATTGAGAAAAAAGTGTGAATGTTTTTTTTATAAAAAAATCTGGTGTGACTGGCCTACCTTCGGTAATCGAAAGTTGTGTACTGTGCTTGTCACACCAGATTTTTTGTGTAGACATGTATTTAGTTTCCGACAGTATGGTACATTCGATTTTCAAGATGTAAAATTTATAAGTATGGCAAAATATTTATATTTTGTTACCATGGCAACCATTTCTCCTATCTTTTCTATGGAGTACAAGAGTAAAGTGGTCTTCAGAAGATTTCAATCACAAAATGAGAATATAAATTATTTAATTAGTCAACTAAAAAATAGTTGATATATGAATTTTAAAAAAAATCGTTGGAGCAAATTTTGAGAAAATCGAAAAAAAACTGAAAAAGTGCATCAGTAAAGTACTAGTACTTTTTGGTCGATTTTGTTCAAAAGCTTCGTGTCACGTCCCAGGGGGGTGCCTAACTTAAATATAAAATTCCAACCTCCTAGCTCTTTTCGTTCTTGAGATATTTTGTTCACAGACACACAGACAGACACACACACAGACAGACCATGTCGCAAAAACCATTTTTTTGGATTCAGGGGACCTCAAAACGTGAAGATCCATCAAAATCTCGACATCGAATTTTTGACATGAATTCAATACTTTCTCTCTATATATGCGGAGCAGCTGGTGACGGGAGAGCTTGATGATGTGTCGAGGTGTCTCTTTTTGTTTTTTGTTGTTGTTGGGTCGGAGTGACGTTCGGTGTTTGTCGAGGGAGCGTGTGTGGGTTGTGTGTGTGTGTGTGGGACTCAGGACGATGAGAGATTTTATTGTGAATTGTAATTGTTTATAAATTGTAATGCTAAATCAATATGTATGTTCAAATTCTCTCTCAAAAACTTCTGTCCTTAGACATTCTCATATAAATTATTATTATTATTATTATTATTATTATAATATATATTACATATATACATAGGTAAGAGAAAGTAAAAAAAAAAAACTAATAATGAAGGAAAATAAGTCAGGCGAAAGCAATTAAAGAAAAAAATATTCTTCTTTTTCCGCTTTATTTAAGGAGATTCAGGAGGTAGAAGTTACGCATGTTTTTCCCGAGAAGAGGGCGTTGCGTGTCTTAAAAAGTAAGAAAAAAAAAAAAAACACCTATTACGAAAATTTGCCAAGAGATGTCAGAATGTTAGTTAATAATTTAATGCATTTGGTTGATTTTCTTTGATCTTTTAACAATGAAATTACTTTATAAATGTTATTATATATTATGTCTTTTATAAAAGCATATAAATATAGGCCAGATATAGACTAATAGTAAGCTTATACCGGCTGTTAGACTAGCATGCCATCTTTTGCAAGAGTGCTGAACTATTTGACACATAATTTTTAAATATATCTACGAAACATATTTTAAAATTTTCTTAATTAATATGTGATTAATAATAACAATAAATTCATTTTTAAATACAAAAAAAAAAAAATTAAAGATTATTCGGACAGATGGTTTACTGTATTTGCTTGATAACCAAAAAATTAATGTCCTTAATAGTCCTATGTAGGATAAGGGTAGTCCACCAGCCGCGAAAGCGTGGAGGTCCTGGTTCGACTCCAGGGGGGTGAAATTTTGCCCAATCTTAAGCACAAACATATCTTGCAAACTTGCTATCTAAAATATTTTAATTAAAATCAAAATATCCATTAAATGTTTTTTTTTCCCTTTTAAGTAAATATCTTCTTATTTAAAATAATTATGTTAGATAAATTTAAATTCATTTCTTTTATTAAAGAACTTTTTTAATATTAATCTCAGCGACATTCTAATTTGATCAAGTCTTACGATAAAATTTTTTATTTTAAATAATTCCTTCTTCCTTCGTTTTTAGTCTTTAAGTGAAGGATTCTTTTTTTATAAGATTAATAATTCGTGACTTAAAAATATGAAATCAATCGATAAATTCATTCTGATTTTACAATTTAAACTGATTAGATAAAAAAAAATTGCGAGATCTGAATATGAAATTATTTGAACTTACAGAAAAAAAGAAGTGAATTTTTTTTTTTATTAAATTTCTTCATACAGGAAATTAAATTTTAGGTTTTTATCAGAGAATAATTTAAAATTAAAAAGCAGAAAATTGGCTAAAGGATTTTTAATTAATTAAAAAGAAAAAAAGAATAGAAAGGAATGACTTTTTTACTCCTTATTCTTTTCCTTTTATACTTTTTTTACTTTCTCTTACCTCTATATATATGTTAATATATAGAGAGAGAAAGTATTGGATTCATGTCAAAAATTCGATGTCGAGATTTTGATGGATCTTTACGTTTTGAGGTCCCCTGAATCCAAAAAAGTGGTTTTTGCGACATGGTCTGTCTGTGTGTGTGTCTGTGTGTGTGTCTGTCTGTGTGTCTGTGAACAAAATATCTCAAGAACGAAAAGAGCTAGGAGGTTGGAATTTTATATTTAAGTTAGGCACCCCCCTGGGACGTGACACGAAGCTTTTGAACAAAATCGACCAAAAAGTACTAGTACTTTACTGATGCACTTTTTCAGTTTTTTTTTCGATTTTCTCAAAATTTGCTCCAACGATTTTTTTAAAATTCATATATCAACTATTTTTTAGTTGCTCTTTAAAATTTATATTCTCATTTTGTGATTGAAACCACTTTACTCTTGTACTCCATAGAAAAGATAGGAGAAATGGTTGCCATAGTAACAAAATATAAATATTTTGCCATACTTATAAATTTTACATCGCCCACGGGGCTTGGAGTAGTTGGTAGCGCGTCTACCTTCTATACCGAACGTCGCGGGTTCGGACCCCCAGGCAGTCCGAAGATTTTATTTAAGGCATTTGGATACCAAATGGCTTAAATGAGAATGCCTGGACCCAAATATGTATAATAATCAATAACGGTTATCGTCTAAAGTCTTAAATGGCCTAAGTTGCCGAAAAGACTGTATGAATGTGTGTGTGAATGTGAGTGTGAATGAGAAAAAAGTGTGAATGTTTAAAAAAAAAAAAAAAAAAAAAAAAAAAAAATTTTACATCTTGAAAATCGAATGTACCATACTGTCGGAAACTAAATACATGTCGACACAAAAAATCTGGTGTGACAAGCACAGTACACAACTTTCGATTACCGAAGGTAAGAGAAAGTTGTGTGCTGTGCGCCAGTCACACCAGATTTTTTTTTTTTTTTAGAAAATTTGCGTACTGTATTATATTTACAAGATTAGCTGAACCTGTGTGTCTATTTGTATTTTGGAATATTTTATTTTTAAAAAGAGAGCTCAGTGAATTGAGCTAAAAAAATATTAATGTATGTTGTATGTATGTATTAATAAAACTCCCATAATAATACAAACCACAAAGCTTAAATAAAAATATTTGAATAATTTTAAAGAAATAATTAATGGTTAATTCCAGGAGGAGTGGCTGAATATATATTGAGTAGTGAGGGTATCCAGGCAGCCAGAAAAACAATAAAGAAAATTAAATTTGTCTTTATTTATTTCATATACTTTTGTCTACGTTTCGGCCGATATTCCGGCCTTCATCAGGACCTTAAAAATTATAAAATACACAAGATTACAATTATAGTACATCACTGCTACATTTTTTTTTTTTTTTTTTTGTTGTTTACAGATATAAAGACAAATAGCAAAAAAATTTTATATTCCATTATTAACGAGAGAGAAGAGAGAATAAATAGTGTGGTGATAACTTACAAATGTTATTTGCCTCGAGCTTATACAGGCCCTTGGCAACTCCTGACAATGTGTTTGAGTGAACATTCGTCGGATGGCATGACTTCTGGTTCAATAGTGATATAAAATTGAGTCTTTCTTTCTTTTTATATTAATAGGGATTTATATAAAAATAGAAAAAGTTTTATTTTTAATATGAAATTTTTTTTTTTTTTTTTTCCCTCTTTCTCTATTTTATTTATTCACAAAACAAAAATAAATTCTCTCATCTCACTCATATCTAATCAAAACAATTTTAACTTTTTAATAATGTTGTCGTAACAATTATTAAGGCCCGCTATGTCTAAATGGTCATTGACAGCTCTTTCTAAATTATTTTTGATGGCGATCATTTCTAATATATCTCGTTTTGATTGGGTTTTTTCGTTGAAAACTACCCTTACGTCATCCCAGTCAAAGATATGTCCATTGAGGAGGCAGTGTTTAGATAGGCCAGTTGATGTTTGTTTTTTCACTACGGATGCCTTGTGCTCGGAAACACGTGTTTGAAGATGTCTTTTTGTTTGCCCGATGTAATGTTTATTACATGTTTGTCCATCTCTTCCTCCTTTACAATTAATTTTGTATACGACATTAGTGCGTGATGTTTTATCAATAGGGTCTTTATGGTTGTACAGACTGCGAATTGAGTTGGTGGGTCTTAGAGCAATGGAAATGTCGTTTCCAGTTAGAATTTTTTTGAGGCGGTCACTTACATCTGGAATGTAGGGCAGGCCAAAATATCTTGTATTTTCATTTAGCGGGGCATCATTATTTCCAGGTGGGTGTTTATATTTTTTTATGACTTTGTCAATGACCATTTTTACAATGTTGTTTGGATAATTGTTTTGGGTGGCGATTTCATGAATGATATTTTTGTTTTTTCCCCAAAAGGGTTCGTCAGCAATTCTTATCATTCGTGATACCATATTTTGAAGGGTGTTTATTTTGTGGTTATAAGGGTGCCGGGAATTAAAATTTAGGATCCTTGTTGTTTGTGTTGTTTTCCGAAACCAGTCTATTTTTAAGTTACCATTTACTATTGTACATTTTTATACATGTATAAAAATGTACAATAGTATTTATTTTTGTTTTCTAATCATAAATATTTTTTTTGTATTATTTAGCCAATTTATATTATAATTTTGTGAATTTGTAAATAGTTTTTGATATTTTTAATTTCAAAATCTATAGATGTTTACATTTTCATATGAATAAAATACATTATTATATACAAAAGAACCGTGTAAATAAAAAAGTGTTATATAATTAAAATAAAATTTCATTTTTTTTTCAACACCGAAAGTGTAATTGTAATTTTTTAATTATGAATAAATATATATAACTATTTTTAATATTATTAATATTATTTTTCTTAGATCATAATATATATATATATATATATATATATATATATATATATATATATATATCTACTATATCTATAATAAATCTATACTATTATATAAAAGACAAAGTCTGTTTGTAACGCATAAACTCCGAAACTACTGGACCAATTTTCATGAAGTTGATTTTAATAGATAGAAAATTTTCCGGGGATGGTTTTGGCTATCATTATGTCAAAAAATGCATCGAAATATCTGCCGAATAAAGGACGTCAGGTGGATCGATAAATCTGCTGGTTATTATTCTCCAATCCCTTTACACTACTCATCCCAGCCTACTATTTAATTTATCTATTTATCTGTACATTTCTTAGTCATATCCCGAGACGCCGCCCGCCAGGGCTTAGCGGGTAGGGTTGCCGAAGGCAACCCTACCATCGCTAGTTAATATAAAAGAAAGAAAGACTCAATTTTATATCACTATTGAACCAGAAGTCATGCCATCCGACGAATGTTCACTCAAACACATTGTCAGGAGTTGCCAAGAGCCTGTATAAGCTCGAGGCAAATAACATTTGTAAGTTATCACCACACTATTTATTCTCTCTTCTCTCTCGTTAATAATGGAATATAAAATTTTTTGCTATTTGTCTTTATATCTGTAAACAACAAAAAAAAAAAAAAAAAAAAATGTAGCAGTGATGTACTATAATTGTAATCTTGTGTATTTTATAATTTTTAAGGTCCTGATGAAGGCCGGAATATCGGCCGAAACGTAGACAAAAATATATGAAATAAATAAAGACAAATTTAATTTTCTTTATTGTTTTCTGGCTGCCTGGATACCCTCACTACTCAAAGAAATAATTATTTATATATATTTTTTTTATTTTTTCTAGATGAAGGGGCTCTCAGTTCCTGCAGCCCTCGTCTCCTCTAAACATCTATTTCTGCTGATGATGTTTCTAACCATTTCTCAAGCGGCTCCAACGGATAAACCAGCCGATAACGGTAAGTCATAATTTAAAAAAAAATTTCAATCTGAATTAGATTACATTCATGTAATTAATGAATGCAGCCACAAAACAACCATTTATAAATAAATAAACTGACAACTTCTTCTGACAGAGCGAGAGAGACGACAATATAATAAATGAATGTGTATTTAATTTAAGATGATATGTGCGGTGAAGCTTTAGAAACCTATGTGATTATAGAAAACGAACAAAAAATCGGCTAAAATTGAATATGAAACCGGAAGATAGTTTCGCAAAATCTCTTGATTACTAATTTTAAAACAACTAAAATTTACTATAAATCAATTTATGAATAGCTAATAATTATAAGAAAAAAATTTTTTAAGCTGATGCTAAACGAAATTCTAATAAACTGGGACCTAGCACACCAGTACATGGGCGTACCCAGCGAGGGCAGAGGGGGCAGCTGCCCCCTCTAGAAGCAAGAAAAAAAATTAAATGCTTATAAAGTGATGAAACGAAACAAAATTAGGTAGGGCGATGGCGACGGGGACTCGTTAAGTCTCGAGGGTTTTTATGCCTTTAATTCGAAGACTTTTCTCCTCTATATAATAAAAAAAGCTATGTCACAATCTGGAAGGCCATGATCTGCCCCCCTGGACGACCATGTTCTGCCCCCCTCTAGATTTGATCCTGGGTACGCCCTTGCACCAGCAAGCTTCTTGTTTTAGAGTTCTCAGCAATAAAATCTCTTTTAAATTATATTGACTATTAATTAATTTATATAAATAACAGAAATGTGGAAAAAATACTTTTTTATGTATTTTCAGCATCTTAGTCCCCTGTCACTATTTATCTAACATGTTTATATAGTGGCTTGGCAGGAAGGCATGCACGAAAAAGTTAAGCGGCTTGAATAACTCCTCTGTCTTTAGAGGTATAATTATGATGAATATATAGTTAGAAAGTATGATTCTTGAGCTAAAGATTTCACCATTTATTTTTTTTCCTTTATCATTTTATTTTACCGCGTAAATTCAAATTTGAAAGTTTAAAATACCGTAGATTCCGAACGGCTAATCAGATAAGACTAAATGTGATCTCAATTTGTGCTGAAAGAAAAACTCTAATAGAATAAATAAAAAAAATCCCGAATAATTAATTGTAAAATCAATTTTTTCTCGAAAAACCTCATTTTTTAGGCAAAAAAACTATCAAAAAATTGTCCTTTTTGCGCAATGGATATCTACTTGACCATAAAAGCTACATTAAATCTAAATATATTTTTAGAAAGATTGGTTCAATACCCACGGACTTTTTTTTCTTTTTTTCGATATGACTTCATTTTACCGCATGAGAGCACTCGGCCCTAAATTCTAATTTGATAGTTTAAACCACTGTAGATTCCGAACGACTAATCAGATCAGACTAAATGTGATTCAATTTGTGCAGAAAGAAAAATTATAATTGTCTCTATAAATAAATCGGGATTAATAAACTCTAAAATCAATTTTTTTTTTTCACAAAACTTCATTTTTTAAGCAAAAGTGGATAAAAGTTTAGCCACGCCTGTCATATATTATTAATATGGAAATGTATGAACATGTTTGTTAATGGGAACAAAGTAAAAAAAAAACAACAATAACTTACTTTCTCTCTAAATATTTCAATATATGTAAGAGAAAGTAAAAATAGTCTTATCCGAATTGAACATTTACTTTTTTTTACTTTTGTATTAATTTCTGAGATATTTTTTTGGGGACTGGTTACCTGACCTATGGTCTCATGCAACCAGGCAGTCACTAAGTGAGGCATAGAACAGAGATTTAAGTAAACATTTTTTTTTTTTTCTATAAAATGGCTAATACTATTTGCTGAAAATCTGTAAAATTTAACTTGTCATGTTGAGGAAATCCGCGGCGGGAGTATCAAAACTAAAATGTATTAATTTATTTATTACACTTTACTGAATTCTTCGCTGTCCTACAAGTATAATTTATTTTAGGCCAAAAATTATTCTTTATGTACTGAGATTTTTATGAAATATTATCAAGAAGAAATTTTGAAACGAAAGAAAATGCGATCAACACATTAGATTTTTTTGTTTACTATAGGAAAAACGTTCTAAAGTAAGATATAAAAAAAAAAAATATCGAGATTGGTTATGAATGTAACAAATATAAAAAAAGGCAGAACAGTGAACAAAAATAAACATATAAATATAAAATATAAAAAAATTTTCGTTTTATGTTTTACCCCCCAGAGCGTTCGTTTGCGACTTTCGATGTGTTTCAAGATAAACTCTTTATCTCTAAATAACGAAAAACATGAGAGAAAAAAAGGTCTCTTGGCTAAATGCAGGTCAGAAGAAGATCTTGTTTTTTTTTTTTTTTTTAACCTTTTATGTTTTATATTTATTTATATATTAACCCTATACTGACTGGCCTTTAGCTTAAAAAAGAATCCCATTGAAATTTATTTTTTTTTCTTTAAAAAAATGTTTATTATGAAGTAAAAATTTATACAAACGACTCCATAATATGAGTAAGTTATGAGTAGAGCCCGGATTTTTATGCAGCAAAAACCGCTAAATATCCCATATAATATGCAGTAAAAGTATTAAAATATGCAGCAAAATATGCAATATATTTATGGCAAAAATATTAAGTAAATGGCTTCAAGTCATGATTTCTACTGATGTAAAACTAATGGTGTTTTATTTTTGGAAGGAAATAATTAAGAAAAAAAAAAAAAAAATTGGTCTCACAATAAAAGCTAAATTTAATTAAAAAAAAAAAAAAAAACAGCGAAATTTTTGAATCAAACGAGGACCCCTGTTTTGGCATTTTTTTCTTTAATTAATTTGACTTCGAACTATGGAACCAGAGGTGTTTCTCGGGGGGGGGGGGTAATCTGGTGTGACTCGTCGCACAGCACACTATTTTTCCTTAATTTCGGTAATTTAAAGGCGCATTCTGTACTTGTTTGCCAGAATATAAATACAAATCAAATTTTTAAGTATTAATTTTTAAAATTTTACATTAAAAATAAATTAAAAAAAAAAAAAGTATTTTTTTCAAGTCTCGGGATGGGGGTGGGGGGTGGGGGTAATTTCCCCTTTACCCCCCTTGTACCGCCCTTGAACACACAGAGGCGTACCGAGGCAATTGGGGGCCTGGGGCGGCACTAGAAGAGGGGTCCTTATATTGAATTTTTTTTTTTTTTTTTTTTTGGGGGGGGCTGCTCATCTTTAAATATCCCTCTTCTCCATACATAAAAATATTTTTAAAATACCGTATATTCCTGAACCCCAAGGGCCCCGGGGCCTCTCGAAGAGAAATTTTCATTAAATTTTGATTTTTTAACTAAATTTTTCGTTTTTTACTTGAGCCCTGAGGGCCCCGGGGCCTCTCAAAGAGAAATTTTCATTAAATTTTGATTTTTTAACTAAATTTTTCGTTTTTTACTTGAGCCCTGAGGGCCCCGGGGCCTCTCAAAGAGAAATTTTCATTAAATTTTGATTTTTTAACTAAATTTTTCGGATTTTACTTGAGCCCTGAGGGCCCCGGGGCCTCTCAAAGAGAAATTTTCATTAAATTTTGATTTTTTAACTAAATTTTTCGATTTTTACTTGAGCCCTGAGGGCCCCGGGGCCTTTTTTTGTTTTTACTTGTGCCCTGAGGGGCCCCGGGGCTTCTCAAAGAGAAATTGTCATTAAATTTGATATTTTAACTAAATTTTTCGATTTTTACTTGAGCCCTGAGGGCCCCGGGGCCTCAAAAAGAGAAATTTTCATTAAATTTTGATTTTTTTTAACTAAATTTTTTGGTTTTTATTTGAAGCCTGAGGGCCCCGGGGCCTCTCAAAGAGAAATTTTCATTAAATTTGATATTTTAACTAAATTTTTCGGTTTTTATTTTAGCCCTGAGGGCCCCGGGGCCTCTCAAAGAGAAATTTTCATTAAATTTTGATTTTTTAACTAAATTTTTCGGTTTTTACTTGAGCCCTGAGGGCCCCGGGGCCTCTCAAAGAGAAATTTTCATTAAATTTTGATTTTTTAACTAAATTTTTCGATTTTTACTTGAGCCCTGAGGGCCCCGGGGCCTTTTTTTGTTTTTTACTTGTGCCCTGAGGGCCCCGGGGCTTCTCAAAGAGAAATTGTCATTAAATTTGATATTTTAACTAAATTTTTCGATTTTTACTTGAGCCCTGAGGGCCCCGGGGCCTCAAAAAGAGAAATTTTCATTAAATTTTGATTTTTTTAACTAAATTTTTTGGTTTTTATTTGAAGCCTGAGGGCCCCGGGGCCTCTCAAAGAGAAATTTTCATTAAATTTGATATTTTAACTAAATTTTTCGGTTTTTATTTTAGCCCTGAGGGCCCCGGGGCCTCTCAAAGAGAAATTTTCATTAAATTTTGATTTTTTAACTAAATTTTTCGGTTTTTACTTGAGCCCTGAGGGCCCCGGGGCCTCTCAAAGAGAAATTTTCATTAAATTTTGATTTTTTAACTAAATTTTTCGATTTTTACTTGAGCCCTGAGGGCCCCGGGGCCTTTTTTTGTTTTTACTTGTGCCCTGAGGGCCCCGGGGCCTCTCAAAGAGAAATTTTCATTAAATTTTGATTTTTTAACTAAATTTTTCGGTTTTTACTTGAGCCCTGAGGGCCCCGGGGCCTCAAAAAGAGAAATTTTCATTAAATTTTGATTTTTTTAACTAAATTTTTTGGTTTTTATTTGAGGCCTGAGGGCCCCGGGGCCTCTCAAAGAGAAATTTTCGTTAAATTTTTTTTTAATAAATATATGGGGGCCTATGCCGGCTCGGGGCCTGGGGGCGGACCGCCCCCCCGCCCCCCCCCCCCCTCGGTACGCCACTGTGAACACAACTGACTTGATATTCATCCAACGAAAATTCTAGCAAAACTAAATTTATTTCTTAAAAGAGGATATAAAGAATAAAAAATATATAGTTATTTATTTTTTACAATATAATAAAGGATTTAAATTTTTTTTTTTAGAAAAAAAAATTAAGAAATCTGGTGTGACTGGCGCACAGCACACAACTTTCTCTTACCTTCGGTAATCGAAAGTTGTGTACCGTGCTTGCAGGGGCGGCGCGTCCACTAGGCGAACTAGGCGGTCGCCTCGGGCGGCAACCTGGAGAGGGCGGCAAAAAGGGAAAAAAAAAATTTTGGTTCCACAAGCGGCACCCGAAAAAATTTTGTACCGCGGCCGGCAAAAATTTATCATCTCTAAAAAAAAAAGGAAAAAAATTTTAGTTCCGCGCAAGAGAAAATGTTCCGCGGGCGGCAAATTTTGGTTCCGTGGACGGCAAAAAAATTTTGTGTCTCTAAAAAAAAGATAAAATATTTTTTCGGACGGGAAAAAATTTTGGAGAAAATGTTCCGCGGGCGGCAAAAAGGTAAAATATTTTTTCGGACGGGGAAAAATTTTGGTTCCGCGCAAGAGAAAAAAAAAATTCGCAGAAAAATTTTTGAGATCAGGGAAAATTTTAAGGAGGGGGGCGGCAATTTAAATTTTTAAAGTTTTTTTTTGGGGGGCGCAAAAAAATATCTTGCCTAGGGCGGCAGAATAGCTTGCGCCGGCCCTGCATGCTTGTCACACCAGATTTTTTGTGTCGACATATATTTAGTTCCCGACAGTACGGAACATATGAATTCAGATGTAAAATTTATAAGTATGGGAAAATATTTATATTTTGTTACCATGGCAACCATTTTTCCTATCTTCCCTATGAAATACAAGAGTAAAGTGGTCTTCAGAAGATTTTAATTGCAAAATGAGAATATACATTTTAAAGAGCATCTAAAAAATAATTGATTTTTGAATTTTAAAAAAAATCGTTGGAGCAAATTTTGAGAAAATCGAAAAAAACTGAAAAAGTATATCAGTAAAGTACTAGTACTCTTTGGCCGATTTTGATTAAAAGCTTATTTTTCCGGTCCCGGGGGGGGGGGGGGGTTTAACTTAAATATAAAATTTCAGCCTCATAGCTCAATTCTTTCATGCTTAAAATTGAACACACACACAGAGAGAGAGACCATGTCGCGAAAACCACTTTTTTGGATTCAGGAGACCTCAAAACGTGAAGATCCATCAAAATCTCGACATCGAATTTTTGACATGAAACCAATACTTTCTCTCTATATATATATTACATATATACATAGGTAAGAGAAAGTAAAAAATTAACCTTCCCTTTGGTTTTATCATTAGAGTATGAAATAAATAATCCAGATACACAGTCGAATAGGTAATAATTAATTCGTTTGTAGTCAGGTGTGCTCCAAATTTCATACGCAGGCGAGTTTGGACTATTTATTTCATACTCTAATGATAAAACCAAAGAGAAGATTAATTTTAATTTAAAACTACATTAGCCTTGAAGAAGGAGGCGTTCAGCTACCGAAACGTATGAAATTTTGCCATGAATAGACCTACTTAACAAGCGTTATTATTTCAATTTTTTTTTTTTTAATTTATTTCAATTGCAATTAATCCTAAATAGATAAAAAAAGAGGGTTGGGAATTTATTTGTAAAGGGTTGGTTAGTGGCCGTTAGGGGCGGAGGGGAAATGTTTAAGAAAGAACTTTTAATATTTTAAATTATACAAAGATATTTTTTCCATCTCAGATAAGTGAAAAAAAGTATTTATTTATTTTTTAGTAAAATGGGAGTTGTTATTTTGATTCTTTTTAAACGAAAGAGTGATAAAGAAAAGGAGTCTTTCAGTTGAGTGCTAAACAGGTCACAAGTCGCACGACTTTGTTTTTGTGTGCTGTAGTTAAAGTGAATTATTATGTAGTGCATCTCACCCTGGGTACCAGTCAGTCAACCCACCCCCTTATTAAAGGTAATTAATATTCTTCTTTTTTTTTTTAATGAATGAAAAATGATCGTAAAATACGATTCTTTTTACTTTCTCTTACCTATATATATATATGTGTTAATATATATAGAAAGTATTGGATTCATGTCAAAAATTCGATGTCGAGATTTTGATGGATATACACGTTTTGAGATCCCCTGAATCCAAAAAAGTGGTTTTCGCGACATGGTCTGTCTGTGTGTCTGTGAACAAAATATCTCAGGAACTAAAAGAGCTAGTAGGTTGAAATTTTATATTTAAGTTTTAGGAGAAATTGTTGCCATGGTAACAAATTATAAATATTTTCACACAGGCTTCTTATAAATTGAAAATCTAATGTACCGTACTGTCGGAAACTAAATACATGTCGACACAAAAAATCTGGTGTGACAAGCACTCTTACCTTCGGTAATCGAAAGTTGTGTGTTGTGCGCCAGTCACACTAGATTTTTTTTTAATTTTTCTAAACCTTTTTATACTAAATATTTATAGTAGTCACCACCTGGTGGAGAGAGTAGATAGGTGGGAGGGGGGGGGGGGAGCTGAGAAACTTATTTTATAAACAATATTCGATACAATTCATTATTATATTGTATTTATTTAATTTTATCAATTGCTCCGCTTTACTTTCTCTGACAAGAGAAATTATCCAATACACCTGTAGGCCCTATTAAATTTCAAGATAGGCGTTCAAGTATTGGTTTTAAATTTCTTGCAAATCTCTTTTAAATTAATTTATTATAAATTAACATAAAATTCTTAGAAAAAGTGTGTACATATTCGTTAATAGGCAATGTTCGCCTTCCCCCCTCCACCCTCTCGCCCTTATTATTATTATTTCATCTTGGCAAATTTCTGCTTGAATTGTTATTTTTACTTTTATTTTGATTTTACCATTTCTTAAATTCAATTAAATTTTTATTTATTTTCGCGCTGAATACTTGGGAAGTGAATTCGGAGCTTTCACGGTTTCTCAGAGTACCGCAAATTCATCATTTTTTATGACAATTCAATTTTGACATAGCACAGGAGTAGCCTCTTGGGCTCAAGGATTCGCTTCCCTTCATTTATTGCAGTGATTATTTTTTTTTAAATTATATTAATTTA
>JAKCPI010012255.1:0-12469 GCA_023213315.1 Euborellia annulipes | reverse complement strand
AAATAACTAAATTTTTTTGATTCGCAAATTTTTTAAAAATTTCTTTCTTGATTTTAAAACCGTAACATTTTTTGTGTCGAGATATATTTAGTTTCCGATAGCACCTTAGTTTCAAACTTGCATTTTAAATGTTGACTGCTTGAAATAAACTATGGTTATTTTTCAAATTTTAATCTCATAATTGGACATTTTATACACAATAGAGATCCTAAATAAATACAAAATTTCATAAGAAGTGGAAAAATTAGCGTTTAAAAAGCTGTTTAAAATAAAATTTTCATTCACAATTAGCAAGACTTAATAACATATACAGTATATATATATATATAAATTTTTAACAAATTTTTATTCGATAAATGCTTAAATAAAAATCCTTACTTTTTAGATGGCTAATGAAAAAGAATAGAAAGCAATAGAAGATACTAGATTTACGTATACCTAATATCGCTAATATTTGAAGAAAATGGAAATTGAAAAATTAGAGGAAATTATTTATTTTACATATTATTCGACCTGTACAGTGGTAAAAATCTAATATTGCTGTGTTTTTAATAAATAAATGAAGTTTATAATTTTATCTCAACTATAAATATCAATTAAAAATTGAAAAGCGAACCCGGGATCGTATGTCTTCTCTCTGAGCCACTGGTCACGGGCTTAAAAAAAAACAAATGTTAACAATTATGAAAAAAATTTAAATTAACCTATGCATAGTTAATATTTTAATTAATTTTATTAACTATACTTGACTTTTTTGGCACTTTCGAAATTACACCCTTTGTATCCTAGAGTCTGAACCTTTTTTCTATTTTATTAATATGATTTAAAATTTGATTTTCGGTTTAACTGTGGTTTATTTGTAAAAATTACAACGTTTCGGCCACGGAACGAGTGGCGAAACATTATTATTAGTGATAACTGTGAAAGCCTAAACTCCAAAGAAAATGATTTAAGAATATTAAAGGTGATCATCAGTTCTATTTTATTTTTTTCCAGCTAGAATTGGAATGAGCACGTCAAAAGATTCCTGGATTTCTCTAGATTCTGGTCTTATATCCAAAGCTAAAGAAAATAAAGAAGTAATATATGAAAGCGAAACCAAAAAGTTCTCAAGAAAAATGATATCCAAGAAAGTCCTACAAATTCAATTAATGAAAAAATGAATTCTTCGTTTCAAATTTCAAGTTCAGAATCAGAAACAAACGAGTCTCTTGATAAATTTTTTGAGAATGATTTTTTTATGCATCGTCTCAAAAAAAGTGAAGACATTGAAATATATGGGACCTTTCTCAACAAGACGAACAGCAAGAAATATCTCCAAAAAATTCAAGTACAAAATAGCGAAAAATCTTATCAAAAAACAAAGAACAAAAAGATTATGATATTTACTGTTTGAACACATTATTAGGAGAAACATCTAATTCTGAAGATAATAACTCTTTAACAAAAGAATCTAATATATCATCGAAAGATGAAAAAAAAAATTTCGCCTTCTAATCCCATTTATAATTTAGAAAATCTTGAAATTCATCATCAAAAAAAAAACTCCAAATTGTGATATTAAAAAATATACTTTTAAAAAAGAAAAATAGTTTAAGTTCAATTAAAAATAATCCAGACTTAGAATAGTAAAAAAGATGAATTAGATAGAGATCTTGAAGAATCTCTTTCAAAAATAAAGAAAAAGAAAATGTGAAGAGAGGGAGAGCAAAGAATTTTTTAAAAAATTATCTTCAACCCAATATTCTCTACCACTTTATTTTCAATCACAAAAAAACAAATCCTTAAAAAATCAGAGTGATGACTCAGAGAATTCGAAAAATCCTTTCAAAATTAAACATAAAGCAGATAATAATAAATTTCCCGACATATCTTCAATTTCAAAAGAACATGAAGAGGATAAAACATTTATTACAAAGAATCCTTTTAAAATTAAAACTCAACAAGAAAATAATGAAACTTCTACTTCAGAAACAAATTTAGTAATTAAAAGTGATATTTCTTCTTCTTCAGTTAATGATCTTTCTAAAATAAATAATGAAGAACTCACAAGTGACAATAAAATAGACGAAATTTCATTTACTACTTCACCAAACCCAGATTTAGAAGAGAACAAAAAAGTCCCGTATGAAACTGAAACTAAATCAGGAAAACTCTTTAAAATAGATCAAGAAAGAAAATCAATAAAAAGAAAAAAAATTTCAATTGTGTAATACTCCAAAAATAACAAAATACTTTAAAAGTGATAAGAGCTGATTGTTGTTATTATTATTAATATTTATTTTGTCTATACTTTTTTTATAAATATAAAATTTTGAAATATATACCGAGTATATTATATAATCTGTCTAAATAAAAATTTAAAAAAAAAATGATTAATTCATATGACACTTGATATTAAATGAAAATTTTAATTTTTATAATTATTCATTTAGAAATTTTTTCAATTCTGAAACCCGATGTTATTAGTGTATATATAGGTAGAACCTTGTTTGAAAAAAGTTGGAATTTTTTCAATCAATCCTCAAATAGACTGTTCATTAGCCAGTCAATATATCGTTTAAGATAGCAAGTTTGCGAGATATGTTTGTGTTTAAGATTTGGCAAAATTGCACCCCCTGGAGTCGAACCAGGCTTTCGCGGCGGGTGGACTACCCTTATCCTAGGGCGCCGGCCCAATCTATATATATGAAATAAATAGGGATGGGGTCTAAATGGCCTTAGATGCCGAGAAGGACCTTAAAAAAAAAAAAAAAAAACTATATATATATATATATATATTTATATATATATATATATAGTCGGAGAGATGGCGACGAAAAGGGGCAAGACTTTTCTGAAGGCTAATATTTTCAGAATAGGTTGCATTTTAGTGATGGGTGAAAGCTTAAATTTTGTAGACAACGAGTAAATAAAATATAAAATAGGAATCTAACAGTCAGGCAGCGAAATTTTGGGGCAGGTGGCATCGGCACTGCCTCAAAACTGTCAAAAAAGTATCGTAACCCAGTGTTTTCTGAAGGCTTGAAATTTCCAGATAATAAAAAACAAGTGGTCAAGTTAACTAAGGTGCTATGGGAAACTAAATATATCTCGGCACACTGGTGAGCCTAGGCACGATACACAACTTTTTATTATATTATCACATAATAAGGGAATTAACTAAAACTCGAAGAGGTCCATCCCAGAATCTTCTATAATTAAGGGAATTAAGTTTATTGAATATATTTAAGTGATTAATAAAATAATTAAAAACGAAATAAAAATAGAAATGTCATATCACATATGGGAATTAAGTTTTATGCAATATATTAATGTGGTAATATAAAAAATAAAATTAAAAACTAAATAAATTAATAATTAAAAAAAATAATTTTTTGAAAAGAAAAAAAATTTCCAAATTTTTTATTTCAGATTTATTAAAAATTTATTTTTCAGAGATAGAAAACAGCATCTCAGTTTATTCCCTGATCTCAGAAAACAAAATCCATATGAAAAATAAAATTTAAATAATAAATTAAATTAACTTTAAAATTAAGAATGTAAGAATTTTTTAAAATTAATTTTGTTTTTAAATAATTTTATTGGTTTGAAAAAAAGAAAATACTAATTTTTAACAGACATTTGAATTTAATTTTTTTTTTTTAAATAATTAAAAATTAATGAAAATAAAAAATAAAAATTTAATTAAAAAATTATCCTAAATCATATTTTATTGTTAGAATAATTTATTTTATAAATTTTTTTTTCTGATAAATTTTTTTATGAATTGTCAAAGAGTTTGTCGTCCATTTTGGCAGTCTCTTTGACCTGTCAATCTGTGCCTTGTCTGCGTTGTCTATGCCCGCCTTTATGTTTTTCCGCGCGTAAATGCTTCTCTCAATTTATCTCTGCTTATTAAAAGGTAAATTTAATTATTTCTCTTGATCCATTTTGCATGATTTTATTATTTAATATTTATTTCTAACAAATTAAATCATTATATGTGTTTGTCAGTTAACTGAATTAGTTGCCCAGCTTTTAACCTCTCATCTCTTTTCATATCTCTTTCTTTTATAAACCCTTGATTGTAATTTATTAAATATTTTAATTTCTCTAATTATTTTCTTAAGTGTGAGTGAATTAGTTTAAATATAGTCTGTGTTCCAAGAGAGCAAAATCAGACTGACAGATCTCACACATTTCAGGTAATAAAATTTTAATATAACGCATTTTCCACTTGAATCTTAATTAAAATTTATATTAAATATTTTTTAAATTGATAGCACGTTAATTAATTTATAGGAAGTCTTATTGTGATGCAGTTGTAATCTTAAATAATGTTTCCTTTTATTATATAAAAAATAAATTTCCAAATAGTTTTGATTTTATTTTTGGATTCAGATAATATTCATCTTTTCCCATTTAAATCTTCTTTTTTTAAAATTATTAATTGAGTAGCTCACGTTCTCATTGATCTATAAAAATATATATATAGTCTATCAGCCTAATTCATAAAAGAGTATTTGAAAAGCTTTTTAACTAGTCAATTGTTAAACGATAATATGTATTTAAGCAAACTTTCTATTCATAAACACATTTAAACAGTAGATTAACTAATATGAAATTTAAGAATATTAAGTTTGGCAACATGGCAAAAACCTACGTCATTTTGCAAAATTTGTTGCATTAAGCTGACATCTGGCGGAGATTGAGAAATATATTTATATGTCAAACTAATTTGTTTTGATCGTTTTTAATAAGATCCTTATAGAATTAATACAAATAATTGGACAAATCAACATTATTGTCATTTAAATGAATATGGAAAAATAAGAAAAATTTAATATTATGAAAAATAAGAAAAAGAAGCCAAAATTTGACTGAGTAAGAAAAGATAAATATTTTTGCCAAAGCCACTGCTTTTGGTTTATTTTAATAAAAAAAAAATTTATTTCAGCAATTACTTTTGTCTTTAAATTAAAACAAAATAAAAAACAGATTTGAACGCGAGTAAAGAAAAACAGACAAAATGAAAATAAATATAAATAAATATAAGAGGTTAGTTTTTTTCAAAATATTACTTTTTCAATAAATCATTTAATTCCATTTGGACTAGATACTAATAAGCACACCCCTTTTTTCAGTTTCAATGCATTCTCCAAAGGAACTGAAAGGAATTTAAATCAATTAAAAGCCATAAAAATAAGCTAAATAAAAATACATTTGTATAATAATTACTTAAGTTTGATTTAATGAAAATTAAATATGTTTAAATATCAAATATCAATCAATCAATTAAATATGTTTGAATTTCTATCAAATATTGAAACTCAAATGTATTGTAACTAATAATAGTAACAGATTTTAAGATCTTAAAGGATTTTTTCTTTTTTTAAATAATCTTCTCCCAGGCATAATCCTTTTATCTATTTGATAGGCCATATTCAGGGCCGCAGACGGGGGGGGGGGCTATAACCCCGGGGCCCGGGCCCTTTGCGCTCCAACCTTAAAATTCTAATTTTGATAGTTAAAATTTCAATTAAAAAAAATCATTTTCTTGAATTTTTTTTCCTGAAGGAGCCCGGGCCCTTTGAGCTCAAAAAACTTGCCTTTTTTCCTGAGGATGCCCGGGCCCTTTAAGCTCAAATCTCAAAATTTCAATAAAGAAAATCATTTTTTGCACATTTTTTCCTGTGCGGGCCCGGGCATCGGGCCCTTTAAGCTCTAAGCAAGTAATATTTTTCACGTCTCAGGATAGCTAAAAACGCAGATTTCAGTGTCTAATTTTCAAAAAAATTTTCCATACCCCACCCCGGAAGTCGTCTGTCCGGGTTTGGCCTCAATAAATGATGGTAACCCTATGTTTAGAAAATTTTGAAAAATTTTTAAATAACTTTTTTATTTAAATAAATATTGTAAGCTAAGCTTATGTATAACTGTTTTAAAAATTGTGTAAAAAATTTTTGGCATGAAGGCCACAATAGCCTTTTACATACCTAAAAAATCTTAATGGGTGAGGGGGGGGGGGGCGTATTATTAAGTAGCCCCGGGGCCCGTCAAGTCTGTCTGCGGCCCTGGCCATATTCATAATATTGCATATTGTATTTATCGTTTCAATACTCTGCATTATTCTGAAAATATTAATTCATCAAGATTAATAATTTGTTCATGAAAAAACATATAATACATTTGAATTTTTACTTACGTTTATTTTTATTAAAAGCCTATGATACTATAGGCTATTTCAAATGTCAAGTTGTTGTGATCGAAAATTTTGAGGTTACAAAATGTTTATTAGTGAGCTTAAACAAGGGGTCGCGCCTGTCTAGTTAAAATAGGAATTTAAACAAGTATTTAGGCCTAAAATATGTTTATGAATTAAGATTTTGCTAAAATGCTTTTCAAATTCTCTTTAAACATTGTTTAAGGTTTTATGAATTAGGCTGTATATATTTGGAATAAATCAATTTTTACTTTTATATTTAAAATAAAAGATGATTTTCTAATTTGAAAGAGAAGAGAATAGATTTATCAAAATCATTAATGAATTTATATCCCCATTTATATATATTGAATCACAGTGATTCTGAAAAATTATTTCTCTTTTATTTTATTTGTTAAACTTTTGGCCTGTGACTTTCAAGTACAATATAGTTACAGACCCTTATTATTTGCATGCAATTTGTGCATGAAGAGATTTGATTATAGGCTCAAATAAAATATAATTAAAAAATTTTATATCTACTAATAAATGTCAGAGTGATCCAATATACATGTAAATATATATATAAAGTGAGAAGGTGATCAAGTTAAAAGCTGGTTGCATTCCTCCTGATTCCAAATATATATATTATATAATATATATATATAATAGGAAGAATAAATGAGCAAGCAGCTAGTTATATTTCAATTTATTAACAAACCAGGGCCGACGTTTCGGTCACGTATGGGACCATCTTCAGGGCCAGGTTAATGTCTGAAAATACATACAATCCTCGCCAAGTTATATTGGGCATTCACAATTATACGTAAATTAATCATGATCATGCCTCAAATTTAATTATTATTATACCATGGACAGAGAGTGAATGATGATTGTATGTATTTTCAGACATTAACCTGGCCCTGAAGATGGTCCCATACGTGACCGAAACGTCGGCCCTGGTTTGTTAATAAATTGAAATATAACTAGCTGCTTGCTCATTTATTCTTCCTATTTTATTATCAACACTCAGCTATATACCTCCTTCAAATATATATATATAATTTATTTTTAATTGATTTTGATAAATTCATTTTCTCATCTTTCAATTAGAAAAATCATCTTTTATATATTTTTTTAAATCTCCTCTTAGATTTACAGTCAATATATCCTTTATTTTAAATATGGAAATTGATGTGGCGAAAAGGTCCCACAATGAAGCAAAAACTATTTGAAAATTTATTTTTTGTTAATATCAAATAAAAGAGAATGTGCAAATAAGAGACTAGAATTAATAATATAAATATATTTATTTAAACGTTAATTAATACAATAAACAACATATTAACTCAATCACATTAAAATAACACGCATTGGGATCTTAAATCAACATGTGACACTCTGTTTGACCAACTTCCCTATGAAATTTCTAAATTTTTTTTAAGAAATAAAGTGGTTGTATTTAAATGATAATAGATGAAAGGAGCAGGCAGCCAGGTAATTAGTCCCCACGATATGAAACTCTCTGTTTATGAAACAGATTCGGCTTTAATTAGAAATGGTTTGCCGAACTCACGTTTATTTATTGAAAAGGCGATAATCCAACTTATCCTATTAATGCTGAAACTGTTTCCTAAATAGAGAGTTTCATTTCGTGTAGAAAAATTACTTGGCTGACTGCTCCTTTTATCTATTATTTTTTGAAATTTTTTTTTTTGCAACCTTATAGAGAACGTTATGGACAACCCAGGAAAAACACTTAAATCCCCAAATTGGGAGGCTAAAAATATTAATTTGACTAAAAATATTTATGAAAAATCGAGAATTTTCCAATTGGAAAACATTGGAGTTTCGGTAGAGCTTTTTGTCCCAATAATGCCAAATATTCAAAAAAAATATTTACTAAATTATCTATTAAATGTGTGTGTGTATATATATATATATAGACAGTAGGGTGTCACCCATGCTTTTGTTAGACTATGTTCTATATTTAGTAAAAGGAAAAAGCATCAAAATGAACGAACACACCCAAAATTTATATTAAGCATTTACACATTTTTAAAAAAAAAACAATAAACAAACGACATACGTCATCGCCCATCACTATGATACGTCACCATTCTCATCACTCCCTCCTCCAATTCTAAATTTTTTTCTTTAAACAAAAATTTAAAAATTGTTTTATAAAATATGAGCCGACTTTTTTAACTCAAAAGAATTTCTCTTTTGGTAATGGCTTCAAATTTAGGAAATCGGCGATATTTTCCCGAAGAGTTTACATAGAGAGCATTACAATTTTTTTCGCCACCCAAGTCTTTAATAAAATGTTCTTTTATTTGTATATGTTTTTCCTCTTTCGAGTTTTTCGTAGCTATTTTTTGCCAAAAAATTTGAAATTGCACTCTTGTTGTCATGTATGATTTAATATTATTTATATCTTCAAATTCATTTATTATTCCTTTAATATTTGTTAATTCTTGAGCTGTTGCTGCTGCCGCAATGTATTCTGCTTCAGCAGTAGAGAGGAGCAACACACGATTGTTTTTAGGAAAACCAGCTCACTGGATTACCAGCAAAGAATGTGATTGAGCCACTCACAGACTTCCTGTCGCTACGATCATTAGCCCAATCAACATCACTATAGCCTTCCAATTTTTTTTTTTTTTTTTTTCTCCTTTCTTAAAAATCAAATTTAAATGTTTTGTTGAAATAAGATAACGGATTACCCTTTTTCCAGCTTTCCATGTTTTTGTGGAGTTGGGCGAAATCTAAATATCTACTTAGATGACTCGTAGCAAACATTATATCCCAGTCTTGACGTACAGATAGTACATTAAAGACCCAATTAGACTATAAGACACATCCAAATTCTTTTCTAAAATTCTTTATTATCTTCAACTTGAAAACCTACTTCCATGGGAGTTGATACTCCTTTTTGGCTTCAATCATCTCGAATTCTTTTAAAAATTTCTCTATAAATTTTGTTTGTGAAATTATTAAATTATCTTTTTCTCGTTCTATATGCATACCTAGGAAATCTTTAACTTCTCCCATATCTTTGGCATTGAATTCTTCTTTCAATTGTTTTATTAGATTTTCAATTTCTTCCTTCTCTCCTGTAATTAAAAATATCATCTACATATACTACTAACCATACTCGATCCTTAGAATATAGACAAAAATCATTGAGTGACCTTTTAAAACCAGTTTTAACATTATTTCGGTAAATTTATTGTTCCAACATTTTGGACTTTCTTTTAATCCATATAAAGCTCTATTTAATTTTAAAACTTTATTTTTTTCGGTAGTTAACCCTTTCAGGCTTAATATAAGCTTCACTTTCCAATACTCCATTTAAAAACGCAGTAGGGATATCCATCTGCCTTACAGTCCCAGTTTGCCAACAACGAATAGACCAGAAATATTCTAATTGTTGCCATTCTTGCTACTGGAGCATAAACATTTGTTGATGCTAACCAACAACAGAGAATAGACCCAGAAATATTCTAATTGTTGCCATTCTTGCTACTGGAGCATAAACATTTGTTGATGCTAAGTTTACTCCTCCTGTTGCTGAAACCCCCTCGCAACAAGTCGTGCCTTTTCGTTCCATCTTCTTTCTTCCTAGGGAAACCCATCTTGTATCTATTACTGTTTTTCCCTTTGGTAAATCCACCGTTGTCCAAGTTTTAATTTAATTTGAGAGTTTAATTCTTTTTCGATTGCTTCTTTCCATTCTTTGTCTTTGAATGCTTCTTTAAACGTTGACGGTTGATTGTTTGCTGTTAGACAACAATACGTTGTGTATATTTCGAACTCTTCAAAAGATTTTAATAATGTCTTATTACTTGCTCTTCTTCATATTCTTCATTTTCATTTTCATTTTCATTTTCTTCAACATCTTCAATTTGCCCTTCATTTACATTTTTTCTTCAATATTTACTCTACTTTCTGTTTCTGAACTTTCTTCTTGTTCCTCTCTTTGTTGGACAATTTCATTTTCCTCTTCCATATTAATTTCTACTATATTTCTATTTTCTTTCTTTAAAATTTGTTTATCTTCTATAAAGACAACATCTCTACTGTAAATAATTTTACAATTTTCAGGAGTTAATCAATCTATATCCTTTAACTTTATCACCATATCCCAAAAAATTAATTTCTCCGACTTCCGAATCCCATTTCTTCCTAAGTTCTTTTTTGGAATATGAGACATGGCAGTACATCCCGAAAAGTTCTTAAATAAGACAAATTGGAACTGCCACCTTATTTCGAAGGTGACTTAAGAATTTGGCCCAATTTCGAATTGGAGATCTGAAGCACACAAGAGTAGCTTGGCTGTGCTGCTTCCCCCAAAATTCTTTTCCCAAACCACTATCCAAAAGCATTGTTTGGCTTTTTCAACTATTGTTCTGTTCCCTCGTTCCGCAACACCGTTTTGTTGAGGACTATATCTTACCGTCTTTTGATGCACGATTCCAAATTTCTTTAAAATTTCTTCAAAAATTTTTCTAATTTACAAATTCTGTTCCATTATCAGATCTAATAATTTTTTGATTTTTCTTTTCAGTTTGTCTTTCAACCATTCGTTTAAATTCTATAAAAGTTTCGGCAACTTCATCTTTTTTGGCTAAAAATAAGCAAATAAATACTCTTCTTGAAAAATCATCTATTAAAATCATATAAGTAACGACTACCTCTATCAAGTAGTTTCCATTGGACCACATAAATCTATATGAATCAATTCTAAAATTTGTTTTGATTGCCGATTACTTCGGCCAAACGGTAATCCTACATTGTTTTCCTTGAATACATATTTTACAAGGTTCATTTTGTTTTTAAATTAAATTTATACCTGTACTCTTTTGAGTAATTCTCATATTATTTCTATTCATATGGCCTAACCTGCGATGCCACAACAATTGATTTTTTCAACTGAATAGACAGTTTCGATTTCGACTTCTTTACTAATATTCATTTTATAAATTCCATTTATTTCTTTGGCTGTAGCAACTATCTTTCCTTCAGAATTTAAAATTCTCCCCTCCATTTTTATCAAAAATTACAGAATTACCTTTCTTACAAATTCGACTTACTGGAAAGTAAATTAACAGCAGCATTTGGGCTGTATAAAATTTCCTTAACATCTATGTAATTATTTTTACCTCTCATATCAAATTTTAACGTAGTATCACCAACAGAAGCTATTTTCAGATCATGACCACTCGCTGCAATCAATTGGAGATTAGTTTTTGGTTTACAACCTTTTAAACAATCTGAATTCTTTGTAATGTGCGCTGAAGCTCCTGAATCTAAAAACCAATCATTATTATTGTACTTACTTGATGAGAAACAAGATAGGAAAGCAGCATTTGAATAAGATTTCTTCTCTTGAGCTTCATTATTTTGACTTTTATTGAATTTATCTTTCTTAAATCTACAATAACGCGCTAAGTGCCCTTTTCTATTACATATATAACAATTACGATTTTGACTTTTATTTCCTTGGTAAAAGCTGAATCTTTTTTTTTTATTAATCTTATCTGTAGAATCTTTAAAATCTTGAAGTAGTTTTACTTTTATTGAATTTCCTGTAATTTTTACTCCAGAGCTCTCAAACCTAAAATCATTGGACGATATTCACCCGGTAGTCCGGCCAGTAGCAGGGTCCCGACCCATTCTTCATCAACACGAAAATTCATTTCATTTAATTTATGCGCTGTGGAGATAATTTTATCAGCAATAATCTTCAATTGATTTACAGTTTTCTAATCTAGTAGTAACTAAATCTTTTAATAAACCAACTCTTCTTGTAAGACCGGAGTCTTCAAATGAATTTTTTAAGCTGATCCAAGCTTCTTTTGCAGATTTGGCCTCTTTTATATGGGAATAATTTAATTTATCTATCGATAAAATAATTTTTGATAACGCTTTCTTATCTTTTGTAAGAGTATTAGGTTCCGGGCTCCTTTTTCTACAACTTCCCAAAGATCATCCAATTCAAGGAGTGCTTTCATAGCAAATTTCCAATCCGTATAATTCTCTCTTCCAATAAGTTTTTCAATTTGATGTATATTTTGTCCGCTCATTCTTATATTTTGTTTTATCTTAATTGTGAATCTTCTTTATTGTGCAGAAAGGCCCATAACCTGTTAGACTATGTTCTATAGTGTTAGTAAAAAGGAAACATCAAAATGAACGAACACAAAATTTATTTATATTAAGCATTTACATTTTTTAAACAATAAACAAAACGACATACGTCATCATCACTATGATACGTCA